>AWUE01019993.1:0-12605 GCA_001974825.2 Corchorus olitorius | reverse complement strand
AGAGAGGTCAATGGAAGAGTTCAAGGAATTGGCAACCAAAGCTGGATTCACTACTTTTAAGCTTGTTTGTTGTGCTTATAGCTATTGGGTGATGGAACTGCACAAGGGAAATTAAGTCGTCTTAATTCGTATCAGTGTCATCATATCGAGATTTGTTGTTTAATGGTGTGAATTTATATCTTTGTTTCCATTTTGCAAGTTTAGATTACACCCATAAGAGTAATTATACCCATAGTATTACTGTGCCAAAAAAAAAATACCCATAGTTACACCGCTACTATTGTAACAATGCAAAATAAAGCTTTGAACAATAATGGGCTACTCTTTTGGCCTTTTTTGAAAATGGGGTCTTACGGCCCAAATAATAATACATCGATTTTAGCAATTTACTCCAAGATTAATCGAGGCTTGTTGCTCAAAAAAAAGAAAAATCGAGGCTTGGACTTGATGGAGTTTGGAAGGACATAATCAGGTGACAATTCTTGGATTTGTTGCCACATCGTTCTTGATAGTGTCACTTTCAATTGAAGAATATTGGATTTGGGTGCCGTGCAGATACAGCCATTGATTTTTCTATTTGGCTGAATATGGTTTATCCATAGTAGCTTCTTAATTTGGGATTTGATGTTTTTTGGCAGAGTTATTGGAATATATGGGGCTCTATATCGATCTGGACATTTGGAAGAGTAACGTGTAGCGTCTTCTTTGGTGACTATATATTTTTTTTTTGTTACGATTGAAACTGAGTAATTTCAATTTTAAGTAAAATTTTATTTTATGTAATAGTAATTAAGTTAAGAGTTTTGTTACATGACCAGAAAAATTGACTCGAAATTTGGTCCTCTATGACGTGTTGTTACACGATTGATTCAACAGACTGGTCCCACCACTATTTAAGTGGGGTTTTGCTACAAAACATGGGATGTCCCCACATGACACATCATTTTGGACAAAATTCTAGTTAATTTTTTCTGGTTGTTTGCAATTTTTCCTCAAATTAAATGGAAAGAAATATTGTTAGAATTTTTATGTTTATTTAAATTTATTTAGAGGGAATGGACTTTTACTTTGAATATAATTTAATGTTCTAAATATCTATTCTATACTATATCAAAAAGTACGAAGTCTCGTAAAACTTTTGAATCATCCATTATACCCTTATTTTTCGAATATATTTCTTAAATATCATTGTTTAAACTTTTATAATTTTACTGAACTAAAAACTCTATTTTTATTTACTTAAATCTAATATCTTTATAACTATATTTAATTTTTACCATTTTACTTTTTTAATTAAAAACTTATATATATTAGAATTTTTTAAATATACTTTTATAGTGTTACTCAACTAAAAACTCTATTTTTTATTTAATTAAATCTTATATCCTTATACCTAATTTATTTTTATCATTTTACTAATTTAATTAAAAAACTTAGATATATTAAAATTTGAATAAATGATAATTATCCTGGTTAAAAAATTATAACAATGTGGATTTTATTGAATAAAACATAATTTTAGTTTATAATATTATTGGGTCATCCGGGTTAACTTCTCGGGTCATTCGGGTTACGGGTTTGTTGGGTCTGGATATGACGAGTTTGGGTCGTTTACTTTCTCTGGTAAAATCGGGTTCGATTGGGTTGCGCAAGTTATCGAGTTTGGATTAGGTTCTGACGACTCTACTTATAATTAATTTCAATTATTATTTTATTTTTCTTTTAATTTAAACACGATGGTCACGTGCACGCACGTGGAAGTGAAGACTAGTTATTTATAAATAAATATTATTTTGAATTCTAAATATATAATAATATATATTGGTTTTCTCCCAATCAATCAACTTTTGACAAATGTCAACAGCAGAAAGGCAAATAATGAACATACAGCAATTTGGGAATAACTACTGTATAGATACGTAATTGCATTCCAAAATCCAAAGATTAATTTTCTTCCCACCAATTTCTCCCGTTAGAAACAAGGGTAATTATTTGATACACCGACGGTGTAAATTTTGGACTCCACAAGCGGGTTGTGGAGTTGACACATGTCCATTTTCTGAATGAATTAAATTTTAAATATTTTAATCTAGTCCCTAGGGGACACATGTCACCCTTCAAAACCCGCTTGTGTAGTCTGCTAAACTTCACTGACAGTGTATTATATATAAACCCTAGAAACAAAGCTACTATTTCTGACGAAATTAAAATTTAGACCTTTTGCTCTTAATTTTCTGTATCCATGCTCAAGAAAACGTGACTTTTGATACTAGACAAACGATCTCTTACATCAAATTATGAGGAAGAAAAAGAAGAGAATAAATTATCTTAGGGCTAAAATCTCAATTTAACACTAAACATTTCACGAAATGTTCAATTTAATACTAAACCTTTAAAGTTACTCAATTTAATACTAAACCTCATCAAATTGGTTCAATTTAGTACCTTTTCTATCAGATGGATTTCTGTTAACTACAATTCCTGTTTTTCTAAGTGGATTAAGTTGCTCAATTTAATACTAAACATTTAAAAAACAAGCTCAATTTAGCACCAAACTTTTAAAGTTGCTCAATTTAGTTCTAAACCTCATTAATTTTTATTCAATTTAGTAACTTCTCAAAGGAATATAGAGGTGGCAAAATGAAATCAAACTGCACGAACCTCACCCAACCTGATTTGACAAAAAAATCAATGTCGCCCGAAACTGACCTAACCCAAATCTAATACAATCCGATCCTGAAATAATTTGAATTCAATGATTATTTATAAAATAAAATATTAGTGGTATATATTTTCTTTGGATATTATATATATTAGATAATACATGAAAAGCTACTATATTGAACCAATTCGATGAGTTTTAGTACTGAATTGAGCAACTTTGAAGTTTTGGTACTAATTTGAGAGTTTCTTGAAAAGCTTAGTACTAAATTGAGCAACTTACCAGTTACCACATAGGATAACGGAAAATTTGTTTTAACGGAGGCCCGTTTAGAAAGGTACTTAATTGAACAACTATAAAGCTTTGATATTAAATTGAGCGTAACATTAAACGTTTAGTACTAAATTAATATGTTAATGAGTTAGCTATTACCATGTTTAATGATTTCTTCTTTTGGGTACACATGTTGAATGAGTTCTTCAATAGAATAGATATATATATGTAATATGTTTTTTTAGAAGAGTAATGTATACCTTATTATTGCCATCAGGCATTTAACCTGATGGTAGAGTACTGAATTCTTAGTTCCAGCCTACCTAGACCAAGAGGTCTTAGGTTCAACTCTCACGGAATGTGAGTTTGTTTATTTGTTAGGTATGTAGTTTATTTATGATATAAATTCTAGTTTGGGTTGAATTCTCATTTAGATGTTTGGGTACATAGATTTATTTGAATTGTAATGAGATTTCACTGGGTTTGTTTGTTGGGGAAGGGGTGTACGGGTCTTCCTGTGCGTTTATAATCTCAATCTCTTAAAGAAATGAAAATGATTCTTATCTAAAAAAAATGTATACCTTATTATTAAAGTTATCCCCACTGTATGCTCAGTATTTAGCTCTTCTCTTGTTGACATTTGTTCAAAGTTGATAGATTAGGTGAAAATCAATATATTTGATTATATATTTCGAATTCCAAATAATATTTATAAATAATATTTAGAACATTGAATTATAATCAAAATAAAAGTTCATTTCCTTTTTCCAATTGATAATTATTTGAATAGACATTACAATTTTAATTATATTTTCTTCCATTTAACTTAATTTCTATTACATAAGATAAAATTTTATTTGGAATTGAAATTACTCAATTTCAATTATAAACCGAAAAACCCGACGCGGATACACGGGGATAATATATATCTAATTAATATAATTTGTGTTGATTATTGTATTCATTAAAAAGGAAAAATAAAGAAAGACAGAAAAAGCTCTATATTGACTGGATGACATTAATTTGACCAATTGATTAACCTTATAACACATGGGAAATGCGAATATTTGATTAATTATCTCTTTCAGTGAATAAATTATTTTTTATATAATTTTTTTTGACTTTATTATAAGGTTATTTAAAATAACTTTCATTAGCCAGATGGCTGCAAAATCTGGATTGCAACAATTCCCTCTCGTCTAGAAAAATTGATAGGTGACAATTTGGAGTTCAAAAAGACAAAAAAAAAAAAATGGTTAATGCAATTTAGTTTTCCCGGATACAGGCTAAAGGCTCAGAAGTAATTGTATTTCCACTGATTGCAAAAGGGAATGAGACAACCGCAAGGGAAATCCCAACGGCTGGAACAGAAGAATCTTCCACTAAACCCATTTCGATTCAAATGCCATATTATTGTTCTCATAATCTCATCCTCATCAGTTCGGACATTAACAGCAATAAATATATATGGGTAACAATGTAAAATATAGATTTTACAAACGGGTGAAAAATAGACATATATTCATTTTCTGAATTAATTTTATTTTTAAAATTTAAATTCCCCTAAAAGATGTCAACTCTTAACCTAAAACGTGTATTCTGCTCAATTCTACTGTAAGTGTATCGTATAATTTTCCTAAATGTATTCATAAGTTGTAATTAATTGGGTGGGTTGGCTAAGTCAGGTGTTGATTTGTTGATTCAATTTTGCTCGAATGGAAAGCTGGCTGTTTTATTCCATGGGCTGCTAATGGGATTTTTCTAAGGCGAAATCGCCTTTCTGGCTTTCTATATGTTTGTGACATCTGTATGATTTCTGGCTTATTGGCATTTTTCTAACGTGACATCTGTATGTGTTAATTTAATTTGGCCTATTTTTTCAAACGAGCAGCAGCCATAGCCAACAACCATCAATTTCTCTATAATCTTATATATATATATATGCAGTATTTCATGTTATATCCAGAAACATATATACTAGCTAATTTTAAGGTTATTATTTCACTCTTTTGATCTTTTGCCATATCAATACTGAAGAGAATTAAACATGGCTTTCACACTAGGCAATCAAAATATTACGTCAAATCTTGAAGAAGAAGAAAAATGTTACTTTCAGGCAATGAAAGTGGCCACATCTACTGTTCTTCCTATGGTGTTGAAAGCTGCGGTGGATCTTGATTTGTTAGAGATCATTGCCAAAGCTACCCCCGAAGGCCGGAAACTCTCTCCGATTGAGATTGCCTCTCACCTTCCGGCCAAGAATTCCGATGCTCCATCGATTATTGACCGAATTCTTCGTGTCCTTGCTAGTCACTCTCTCCTAACATGTGATGTTGTCACTGACGAAGATGGATGTGCTCAAAGATTATACGGTTTATCACCAATTGGAAGATATTTCCTTCACAATGATAATGGAATTTCCCTTATTCCATCGCTCCTCCTTTCAAGCCACAAGACTTTTATTGAACCTTGGTATATTTATATCGTATCACTCTCTTTTATCACATAAATCATGCCCATGTTACATTAGTTATGTTTATTATAGTTACTGATTGAATTTTGTTGTATATTTAGGTATTACTTGAAAGAAGCGACATTGGAAGGTGGCACACCATTTATCAAGGCATATGGGATGCATTTTTTTGAGTTTAGTGCCAAAAATGGTGAAGTAAATGCCCAATTCAACAATACAATGAGTAATCTCACTGTCATAGTCATGAACAAAATTCTAGAGAAATATAAGGGGTTTGAAGGCATAAACCTACTTGTAGATGTGGGAGGTGGATTGGGTACAAATCTTAACCTCATAGTTTCAAAGTACCCACAAATTAAAGGAATCAACTTTGATTTGCCTCATGTTGTTAAAGATGCACCCCATTACCCAGGTGATTAATCGGTCCAAGACGCATAATTAATTCTCCCATCTTACTATTACTACTAATTAGACTTTTTACAAAATTATTACTATATTTTCTATTTCAATCTTTTCATTTCAGGCATTAACCACATTGGAGGAGATATGTTCATCGAAGTTCCTCACGGAGATGTTATCTTCATGAAGGTTAGTATGAATACAAAAACCCATTTTTTGTCTTCTTAAATATTTTTTTTTCGATTTAAAATCTAACATGAATTTTATCAATTTGATACTTTCTAGTGGATACTTCACGATTGGGACGATGATCGATGCTTGAAGTTGTTGAAAAATTGCTACAATGCTTTACCGGAATCTGGCAAAGTGATTGTAATTGGACCAATTGTGCCAGAATCTCCCTCGACAGATAATTGTGACTAATACTACCTTTATATATGACATGATGATGTTTAATGTTCACCCGGGTGGAATAATTAGGACAAAGGAAGAGCATGAGGCATTAGCAATCAAAGCTGGATTCACAAGTTTTAAACTTATTTGTTGTGCTTATAGCTACTGGGTGATGGAATTGCACAAGGGATGTTATAATAACTCTTCTTAATTCCGATTGGCATCGGCTATCATCTTGAGATTTGTTGATTGATGGTGTGAGTGAATATTTTTTATTTCATAGATCAAACTAATAAACAATGAGGGTTAATATGATATCCCAATCTTATATAATCTTGCTATATGTATATGTTTGAAGTTGGGATCTCTGTATCATGTGGTCTCAATTTCAACAATATATATGTGTTTTTTTTTGCCATCATATATGTATGTTAGTTATAATGTTTTCTTCTTTTCAACCAAAACTTTTTTTTTCTTGTTATAATTGTTATTTTTGAATAAATAAATTAAATTGAAATAAAATAAATTTCACGAGCAATTTAAGTAATGCTGAATTTCAATGTTTACAGAAATTCCTTATTGATACCCTAATCTATCCGTAATCCATCCCGAGAATTAATTAATTAAGTAAATAACATAACATAGTGCTAATCAATACTAGCATTTTGCCAATTGAATTGGTAACAATACAAGACATCCAATAGAAAAGATGAAGCTTTACTTTGCTATAAACAACCAGCAGATATGTCCGAAAAAAGGTTGCTGTTGGTGAAAAAGTTGGCAAAGGTTTGAAATCTGGTGAAAATGTGCTTATAGCTGTGGAAAAAAAATAATAATAATTGATGTCAAGAAAAAAAGAAAAAAGCTGTCGAAAAAATAATTGTGCGGCAGAGACCATGAGTAAATTAGGCATCAGGGAGTGGCAAGTAGTGTTAAAAGAAATGGGCCAAATTTCCACTCCCAACTAGCCCATTGATACGAATTAGCTTTTAAAGGAAAAAAAAAAAAAGGACTCTAAATGGGCTGCTTTTTCGTCAATTTAAGAAGTGGGGGTTTTTTTTTTTGGCACAAAGAAAGCAAGAAAAGTGGGCTCTTAGGCAGCTTAAACTACGGGATTTCATTTGCTTATTTTTTAGGTTGTGTTTGGTTCGAGGAATGTAGTGGGAAAGTGTGGTAAGTTAGGTAGAGAGAATATCTTTCTCATGTTTGGTTGGTGGAATCTAATTTTAGGGGAAAGTTAACTTTCCGAGGAAAGTGTTATTATTTTTATCTTGATTTTCCTCTTATACCCTCAAATTTTAATGACTTTTCTCTTATACCCTCAAATTTTAATGACTCATTAACTATTTACCCTTACAAAATTTTTGGAATGTAAGCTTGGGGGTAAGGTTGTACTTTGCACACCTTGGGAATGTCAGATTTTGACGTTAACCAAACATGGTAATCAAATTCCCACAAAAACAAAAAAATGTACACTTTCCCACTAAATTAGCATTCCCAGGAAAGAGATGGGAATGACATTCCCACATGATATCTAAGATATCACAAACCAAACGCAAGGGAAAAGTTATAAGCGTACAGTAGTTATCCGGAGATTGACCCGATGGAGGTCTCGGGTCAATGTGTCAATTGGTTTAATATTTAATATATTTTTTTTTACTTTTTATATACAATAGATACTTATATTATTAAATATATTTACTTTTATTAGCTTCCACAAGTTGAACAGATGATCTAGTGGTTAAAGTATTTTATTTTCACTCACATGACTAAATATAACATTTAATTTTCCAAAATCGGTTCAACCACGACTCAATAATCAGTTCAATTTTAAAAAATCGTCAACAAACCATGTTTGGGATGATGTGAGAATCGGACTGGTACCATGTTCGGTTCAATCAGTCGGATCGCCGATCCGGTCCGATTCTGATAACTATGGTTATAAGTACTAAAGATCTACACTAGACCCTATTGGTAGACTTACCCATCAAAACCAGATGCACGATGCGGGACATATTCGGATTAGTGTGAGCAAAACTCTGGATACCGGATAAGCACCAAAAAGAAAGATTTACACTAAGAATGTGTTTGGATGAGGATATTCAAGAGAGATTTTTTTTATTTATAGGGATTTTTTAAAATCTAAATTTAAAAAATTTGGTTTGCCAACATTATAATTGGGTTTTTAAAAATCTTAGAAAATTGGAAAGAGATTTTGAAGGGGTCCAAAACCTCACCTCAAAACTTGTATGTATGGTATCAACTTTTAAACTTGTCTACGGTGCTTATATAACAATTGGGTCATGACTCATGATTGAGTTAATTCAATTTGTAGAAACCTATCCGCTCACTAGAAAATTTTTCTTGGGAGGGCCAAATTAGCAAGATGAAACAATGAAAATTGTAGTTCGGCGGTGTCTTGGGAATAGAGGTGTTCATGGCCGGGTCGGGCTGGGTTCGGGCCGGGCCAAGTTATGTTTTGTATTTATATATATAACTTGTCCAAACCCAGCCCGGCCTGACTAAACGAGCTTTTACTTATGCCCAAGCCCGTCCAATTAAAAAAAGTTTTGTCCAAGACTCGTCTAAGTTCACCCGTTTAATAATTAAATATATAATATTTATTTACTTTTAACTCATTATTTTATTTAAATATATTTATTATTTATTTATTAATATATATTATATCTAAGATAGCAAATCAAAATTATTAATTTACGCATCTAATAAATATTTTAACTAATCAATCTAATTAAAAATAATATAACGATATGGGACGGGCCGGGCTTTATGGTTAAGACCAAACCCGGCCCATTTCGTAAATGGGGCTTAAAATTTTGTCCAAACCCTTCCAATGGGTATCAAATTTTTGTCTCCCAAATATCGGACGGGCTTACGGGCTTGGATAGATAGCCCGACCCTTGAACAGGTCTACTTGGTAGGGAAGAGCTATCGGTTGATTTGCGATCACCGGTTTGGAAAGCAATCTGGAATGCCAATGGATACTTTATGGGGAGGGCTCTTTGGGCGATCCTTCCTACTAAAACAAGTTTACAGGGTAAGGGAGTCCAGCTTGATCCCATTTGTATGGTATTTGGCTCTCATAATGAATCTTTGTTCCATCTTTTCTTTGAATGTTCTTTTAGTCAAGGGGTGTGGGCATCAAAATGTCCTTGGTTAGAAAGTTATTTGGAGAAGTGGGGAGCGAGAGACAACTTTTGGGATTGTCTACTAGTAAAAGCTTTTCGATTGGGTTCTTTGGACCGAGCATTGTTTACACTTTGGTCATTATGAAGGAATCACAACTGTTGTCTACATGAGCATGCTTGTAGTACGTCAGATGCTATTAATATGGGTGTAACTCGATTTATCCAGTGTAATGGCTTCCACCTCCTGTTAGAGTTTTGAAAGTTAAAACAGATGCGACTTCATGGCTTCGGAAAACTAGGCAGGTAATTGGTGCTGTTATATATTCGGGACTCGTTGGGGGCTCTCTTTATGTTGAGGTGATGCAATTCGTTTCACGTTACTTCTTGCATGGGAGGAGGGGGTAGAATCTTGCATTGTAGAGAGTGATTGCGCATAGGCAATTCTTGAGATCAACAAGTTGAGCCCAGTGTTGTGGGAGGGACTAGGGAGCATGTTTGATTGAGGAAATTTGTGTTGTAACTTCGGATATTTCAGGAATTAACCAAACAAATAATTGAAGCGGAAACAATAAAGCAAATTTTCTTATGGACCTATGTCACAAATCTCCATTATCAAATCAAACAATTACAAACACTAATCATAACAATCTCTCTAGCAAACTCTCAATCTAATCAACCCAACATAGGTGATTCTCTCACAACAACATAAAGCTATCTCAGTTTTTTTTTTTCTTTCACACACAAAAAACTAAACAAAAACTGTTTATTTATACTAACACAAACTTGATTGGTACCAATCAAAAAACTCTAGAAAAATTCTAATCCAAATCTAATAAGGAATTGGGTCAAAAATCCTAACAATCTCCACCTTGACTCAAATTCCTTCATCAAAGCTTAATTGCTCCACCCTTTGACCAAATCCACAAAAGTGACTTTCTTTTTTGTTGGCAAATCCACATCCTTCTTCTCAATTTGATGCGAAGATATCGATCCATCTCCTCTAATTGTGCTTCCAATAAACTCATACAAATTATTTGAATTCTTCACTCCTTTCATCACAATCATCGAACCTTTGGTGATTTTCAAGCCTCCACCTTGGTAAGAATATCCAAAACCCAAGCTATCCAACTTTCCAAGCGAAATCAAATTGCTTGTAAAGTTTGGAACATACCTCACATTCCCAAGCATCTTGACACTTCCATCATGCAAACGAAGTTTCACACTCCCAATGCCTTCAATTCTTTCTTCGCCATTATTAGCCATGTAAACAGGCTTATCTCACTTCTCAAGCTTCGAAAACCATTCCTTCTTTGTGCAAATATGTTCAGAACAAGCAGAATCAAACATTCACATATTTCTAGTGTCTTTCTTTTCTTATTGTACCATCAAAACAACATCTTCATCTAAATATTCGTCACTTTCAGCAGTAGCAACATTAACACCACCCTTATTCTTCTCTTTAGATTTCATGAAATCCTCCAAATCTTCCTTTAACTTCTTGCAATAGGCTTTTATGTGACCCCATCTCATGACAATAATAGCACTCCTTGCTACTCATATCTACCCTTGGCCTCGAACTTGATCTTCCTCTTTCATTGAATCTACTCATCGATCTTGCATCAATCTTATCTTTTCCATAAGTTCTTCCACGCTCCACCGTGAGAGCACCATTCTCTTCATCTTTCTTTTCAGTTTCTTTCAATCTATCATACTCAAAAATTGCAGAAGTCACATCTTGCAAGCTTAAGGTTTTTCTACCAACCATCAAAGCTCTAGTCACAGGATCATACCTGTCGGTAAGAGAATTAATCAACAAAACTGCTTTATCAACCTCTTTCATGACTTCATCCACACTTGCCAGCTGAGTGACCAATCTATTGAACTCGTTTAGGTGTGTGATCGGTCGTCAGCAAATCATAAAAATAAAATTTCCAACAAATTCCTAACTAAAGCAGATAAGGCAAGTAGGGGTCGAACTCACAGAGAAATAGGTTATTAATCTTTTTCTTAAAACGATTAAACAAATTAAAGAGAATTCTTATAGTGAAATTAAACCTAATCAAACTAACAATTAAAACCAATCAAGAAAACAATCAAGAAAATTAAAGAAAACAATTAACAAGAAAGCAGTGAATAATTAAGAAAACAATTGATAAAAACCTCCAACATAGAATTAATATCCCTCTTGACAATTATAACATGGATCATTGATATCTAATAATTATGAAATCATAGAATAGCTTGTCGGAATTAAATCCTAAATCACCTTAATTAGGTAAGATTACTCGCAAGAGCTTAAATTACCCCTTTTTCCTCCTAACTAATCAATTAGCCGCAAAGCCTTAAAGATTTGCTAGGGATCAAAGCATTAGGAACTAGTAATTTATACAAGCACAAAGAGCAATTTCTCACTCAAAGTTCCTTATCTCCCTTGGAAGGGACTTCCGTCCTCCCCCAATTGCTACAAACAACCAAGCCTGAACGTCAATCCGCGACTTGGTCTAGCTAATGCTAACTTAATTTATCATGAAAGTGCCGGCTCAATCATTCAAAACAAGCAACATAGAATTAAAACAGAGATCAAAAGAATACTCTAACAATTATCATATATAAGCACAAAATCTCACCAATATATATGTCAAGAGATCAATTAAATTCTACATTGGAGTTAAGAAAAGGATTACTCACTCATGAATTGAATGAGCATCCAAAGAATAAGAAGAAAAACTTATCTTATGGATGAGAAGAGAAGGGGGCGGCGGCACAGAGGCTTTTGTCCTCCAAAACTTCAACAATTCTACAGAATAATTTCTAGATCTACTTGTGTGTGTATTGTTGTGTTGAAAACCTAGACCTAAGGTGCCTATTTATAGTGGAAATAACCCTAGAAATTCCAATCCTAACTTGGAGAGGAGTATAGAACGGTTTAAGGGTCTAACTTGGACTCCAAGTTGAATTAAAAGTCTTTCTAGAGTAGAATCCAAGTCAAAATAGGATCCTGAATTTTTGTTGAATTCGTGCAGTGACTTCAACGGCATTTTTGGGCTTGAAAACGGCAGAACTGGGTCTTGGACTTCAACGGAAAGTTGTAGATCTCGGAGTTAGCTTTCCAACGAGTACTCATGGGCTTCAAACGGAGGTCTGAGCAGAAAGTTATGAATTTTCTACCAAAACTGCTCCTGAATCCTAATCCTGTTAGGACTAGAATCGGGAATCTACGGGATTTTGGTGTTTCCTTGGATTTAGGAGTCATTAA
>AWUE01019992.1:0-19927 GCA_001974825.2 Corchorus olitorius | reverse complement strand
CGGCACCTTTTGGCCTAAAAAAACTAGATCTAAAACTAGAAGAAAAGAAAATATCTATGTGAAAATATTTTTGGTGTAAAGGTGTGTGATTTGTGATACAGGAGGTGCCTATTTATAGTGGAACTAACCCTAAGAATTCCAATCCTAACTTGGAAAGGAGTCTAGGCCGGTTTTAGGTTCTAACTTGGAGTCCAAGTTGGATTAAAAGTCATCCTAGAGTAGAATCCAAGTTAAAATAGGATCCTGAAATTTTGCTAAATTCGTGCAGAAACTTCAACGGCATTTTCGGGCTTGAAATCGGCAGAACTGGGTCTTGGACTTCAAAGGAAAGTTGTAGATCTCGGAGTTAGCTTTCCAACGAGTACTCATGGGCTTCAAACGGAGGTCTGAGCAGAAAGGTATGAATTTTCTACCAAAACTGCTCCTGAATCCTAATCCTATTAGGACTAGAATCGGGAATTTACGGGATTTTGGTGTTTCCTTGGATTTAGGAGTCATTAATTGGGATTTTAATTCCAATTAATATTTTATATGGGCTGAGTATTCTCCCACATAAATTATCCATAAATACCAAAGCTTGAGAATTTATCCATGGCTTGTCTTCAATTAAAGCTCCAATTCTTCAATTCTTCCTCTTGAAATAAATCTTCAATGGTTTTCAAGTCTCCAATTTATCTTCAAATGGTCTTCAAACACGAACTTCGAATCTCCAAATCTATGCTCAAAATTGCTTTGCTAAAATCTGTGTAAAAAGTCATCAAAGTAGCTCCAAAAGAGGTGAAAAATAACAATTTCTCAATTTCACATCACTTAAGAACTTAAAACACAATTATCATCAAAATAACATATAATTAAGCATAAATAGATCCAAAAACATAATAAAATAGACATAAAAATAGGGTTATTTTTGGCTCAATCAGTGTGCCCTTAAACTTGTTCCCACCTTCATCTTCAATCCAAATAATTCTCTTTTCAAACACAACATATTAGTAATCGATTTTGACATATAAATCGACTTTAACTTATCCATCAACTCCTTTGGGGTTTTCACATCTAACACGTCATATTTAATTTCAGTAGCAAGATTCAAACGAATTGTACTTACTGCTTTTCGTTGAATATCTCTCCACATGTTCTCATTCAGCGCCGAAGGCTTATCAGTTTCAAACGCATCTCCCAATCCTTGTTGTACTAACACATCAGTTATCGTACTCTACCACATCTGAAAACTGTTTGTTCCATTGAACGGCTCAATCTCAAACTTCAAAGTTGATCCGCTGCTTTCTGTCATCTCTAATCAACCAGGCTCTTGATACCACTTGTCGTAACTTCGGATATCCCAGGAATTAACCAAACAAATAATTAAAGCGGAAACAACAAAACAAATTTTCTTGTGGACCTATGCCACAAATCTCCACTATCAAATCAAAAAATTACAAGCACTAATCATAACAATCTCTCTAGCAAACTCTCAATCTAATCAACCCAACATGGGTGATTCTCTCATAACAACATAAAGCTATCTCAGTTTTTTCTCTCTCACACACACAAAAAACTAAACAAAAACTGCTTATTTATACTAACACAAACTTGGACTCCAAGAATCCCTTTCCTACTAGGATTCTTGTCCACCAATCAAAAAGCTCTAGAAAAATCCTAATCCAAATCTAATAAGGAATTTGGTCAAAAATCCTAACAATTTGGAGACTAGCCGGAGACTTCCAGAGTGTCTTTTGTTCACACTGGAAGAGAGACTAATAGTTGTGCTCATAGATTAACAAAATTGTTTTATGATTTGTCTGCTAGCTGTATATTGTATGGGAGTTTACCACCCGATGTTTTGTAATCTGAGTTTCTTTTAATGAATGAATCAGTAGTAGAATGTTTTTCTAAAAAAATAAAAAAGCTTATATAATTCATAAATGATAAAACATCTTAAAGAATTAAAAATAGTTTAAGGAAATGATAATTTGTATATAAAAAATAATTAAAATGTTCAGTTGTAAAAAAGAAAGAAATTTTTTTATGCCAAAAAGAAGAAAATGAATTTAATTATTGATTATGTCTAAAATGGAAGGTATGATTAGGATTTACTAATATTTTCAAAAGGGAGGGATCAATTTATAAATTTTAAGGGTGCAATGCAAAATATAATTTTATTAGTTCTCGATGTTTGTTTTCTCCTCCT
Source organism: Corchorus olitorius (assembly GCA_001974825.2). NCBI lineage: Eukaryota > Viridiplantae > Streptophyta > Magnoliopsida > Malvales > Malvaceae > Corchorus > Corchorus olitorius. The sequence continues at coordinate 17,739 of AWUE01019992.1, read as the reverse complement.
ATCTATTTTGCTAGGTGATAAGTCCTCATATCTAGAAATTTGTTGTATTTCAGTTTTACTTTCATGAGGCAGTTTATTTTGAGTTTATTTGTTGAATCTGACATGTTTGTCTATTTATTTAGTTGAGTTTGTAATAGATTATAAGTCACTCTGTCTTTTATGATTTTACTTTATGATTTATGAGTGGGTGAAAGAGATTTTCCAATCAGTCACTTTCTCGTCATTGTTGAAAGTTTTTGAGAAAATATTAAAAAAGGGCAATGCACTAAAAATATTTATCCGTTACTACCATATGAAAAAATAATTTCTAGAAAGGAAATGACATGTTATAAAATTTTCTAAAAGGATATATATTTACCTTATTAACCTTATTAATCAACAAAAGGAAGACGATGATTCAAGTTAATTATAATCCAAAAATAGAAGAATTCAATTCATTTTTTCAATTCAATTCAAAAATAGAAGAATTCAATTCTATTCAATTTAATTTCTATTTAAACTGGTGATAGAAGAACCGTTGAAGGAAGGGATTTGAGTCAGAATTCAATTCATAGAACACCAATGCTATAAAAAATGGTATTCATTTTAGAATCCAAAAATGAAAATTGGGGGAAATTTAAAAAATGCTAGCTTTCCTCTGCTATTGAAATTAAAGGATCTATACTAGTTTTGCTTTTGTGGCGTAGGGGCACCTTTGGGGATTCTCTCTTTTCGTTTTACTTATTGATGAGTTTCAACAATTAAGCAGATTTTATCAATTAATGATTAAATTTGTAAGTTTGAAGGTTTTGTTTCAAGTAAACAAAAGCCGTTAAAAGAAAATAATTTCTTTCATTAAAAGGTAAGTTTTGTTTAGAGGTTGAGATTTTTGACAAGTTTGTTGCCAGTGTGATATTGGTTGTTTTGATGGTAGTTCATCTGCAACCGAGGTTCTAATAGTCAGGGGAGAAAAACTAAAAAAAGCCAAAAAAGTAGTTCTCTTTGTTTCAAACTCCGATAGGGTTAATAAGGTAAATGCAATTTCCTTTTAAAAGGTATTATTTCCTTTCTAGTAATTAACTTTTAACATGGTAGTAAAGGATAAATATTTTTGGTGTACTGCCCTTTTTTGAAATTTTATCAAGTTTTTTTGTCAAGTAAAACACCCAAAAGTGAAAGCAAGGAAATGGTGGACAAGTTAGAGACCTATGAGATTTGAGACTTTCGATCAAAAGGATATCTCATCAAGTGATGAAGCAAGATCCAGATCTAGATCTATATGTAGAGGATGAGACTTTTTTCAATTTATTGTAATTATCAATTTGTAATATCCTCTTCATAAGTGAAAATTACAATATTCTTCGTAAAAAAATTCATAGAATTGTAAAATTATATATGAACACCTTAATCATTTAATTAGTTACTACAATTATCTTCATTTTATAAGCACTAGAAACAAAATGTCATATACTGACAGGCCAAAAATCATTGGTAAAAATGAAAAATCAGTTGATATAGGCATAAAATGTCTATACCAACGGTTAAAAGCGCTATTCCGACAAAAAAATTGCCATCGGTAAATGCCTTGTCGGTATAGGTCTGTACCAACGAATTTGACACTGTCGGAAAAGGGTTTTGAGTTATACCAACGGACTTTTGGCGTTAGTATTTCACTAACCGTTGGTATATCACCTCTTACCCCTGCTCACTGTTGAAGTCTATACCAACGCCTAAGTGTGTTGGAGGCGTTGCTATAGTGTTTTGATAAGAATTGGAGAGGATGAGATCTGAATGAGACAGAAAACCTCGGAGAAGAAAGGTAACGTGATAAGCAGAGAGAGAGTGAGTTAAAATTTATTTAATCAATGCTAGACTTAATATTATGGTGTAAGATTTTTGCATTGGATCCAAAATGAAAGAAGGGATATCCTCATAATATTCATTGATATTTCAATAATTTCTTTTAGCAAAACGATCAATTCTCATTGATATCAACAATCAAGATTACAAACATGCAGAGGTAGTCCGCACCAAACATAATTAGCCCCTACATCACAAATAATTTGGGCTAGATTATGAGCCAGATTATTCGCTGACCTACTAATATGCTTAAAAGAACAAAAATAAAAAAAGACACAACGTGTTTAATCTGAAAAATTAAAGATCCTCCTTCCCATAACGAAGGAGATTGCCTATTAAGCTCTACAACTGCCAATAAACTATCACTCTCAAGCTTACAATTTCTATGACCATACGAATGGGCAAGCAATAAACCAAAACGAATTGCATATACTTCAAAAAATAAACTATTTGGCACACTGTCAATTATCGTTGCGCCAGACACCAAAACATGTCCAGCCACAACTCGAAGGACAGCTCCTAGAACTGCTTCCAGTCTCCCATGGGTAAATGCTACATCAGTGTTAATCTTTACTCTTCCTGGCGGTAGAGGTTTCCATAGCTGCCATATGATGTGACGTGCCTGATGAACTCGTCGAAAAGAAGCTCCATATTCACTCATTAATCGATTTGCAGTAGTACAAATAGCTGAAGGAAGACGACACACATGCTCATGAAAAGCCTTATTATGATTGGACCAACAACCAAAGCAGATAACACACCATGTCCAACGAACCCAATTGATTCGCTTTTTCAAAAAGACATTCCCAAAAATCTTCCCTATCATACCATGACACCAAATAAACAGGGAGCCAAGGACAAGTAATGACCCAAACCTGCCTACTAAATGAGCACTAAAAAAACACATGATATAGGGAAGACTCAACTCCACAACAAACAACACAATTCAAATCTATCGGTACCCCCCGTTATTGTAGTTGTGACTTGGAGGGTAGAATATTATGGGCAACTCGTCAAATGAAATACTTGACCTTCGGTAGCACATGAGCAGTCCAAATTAATCGCCAGAGCGGTGATCTATAGTCAACATCCACATCATCCTTCCCCAGGGATCTTCTAGCCACATGATACCCACTACGAACAGTATAAGCACCATTATACGGGTGATTCCATATCAAAGTATTCTGTACTGCCAAATGCAAAGGAATACTAAGAATACGCGTTGTGTCTTCCGCTTCAAATAGCTCATTCATCAAGTCAGCATCCCAGAGTCCGTTGTCATCAAATAAGACCAAGACAGGATTCGCCTGGATAACTGTTCCAGGTTTAGCCTGAGGTTGATATATTGGAGGTTTTGGTACCCATTTATCCCTCCAAATATAAACACTCAAATCATTTCGAATTCTCCAACAAGATCCCTGACGAATCACATCTCGTCCAGCTAATAAACTTCTCCAAACAAAGGAAGGATTTCCCCCTAAAGTTGCCTGCATAAATGAAGTATTATGAAAATACTTCGCTTTCATCACTCGGAAACACAATGAAGTCTCATCTTGAATTAGCCGCCCAGATTAAAAGATTCGAAAGTCCCGAAAACCCAGTCCACCATCTAGCTTAGACACACACAACATCCCACGACTTCCAATGGATCTTCCTTCTCGTATCAATACTACCCCACCAGAATTTTGCAATTAGCATGTTAAGTTCATGAAGGAATGTCTTCGGAAAACGAAAACAACTCATGAGATACGTCGGAATTGCTTGAGCAACAGACTGAATCAACACAGCCCTACCTGCAACAGACAACAATCTTCCTCTCCATCTCTGGAGCCGCTTCCATAATCTATCCTTAATAAGCTGCAGCTCTATTTTCTTGGATTTACCAATCATAATTGGCATACCAAGATAACGATCACGAGCTAATACCTTATGGATACCCAAATGCTGCATGATGGAATCACGCATACACACTGGTGTATTGGTACTAAATAACACTACAGACTTATCAATGTTAATTTGCTGCCCTGAAGCTAATTCAAACTGATGAAGCAAATCAAGAATCACATCACATTCGCTGAGAGATGCCCTTAAAAACAGAAGATTATCGTCGGTAAAGAATAAACATATATACATATACAATTATTTACTACATAACCATAATGAAGTTTACCGATTCTTTGATCTAAACTTACTAAAAAGTTGCACTGGTTATCTATAAATATATTATTTACCAACTAATTTAAGAACCTTACATTATTAGTATTATTGATTACTAAGTTTTCTATCTAAGGTAACTAAAAAAGTAATAAAGGTTATAAAAAAATAATAATGCTATAAATAAATAACCTTTCATCCTTTGTAATTTTTAGTAACAATTTTATCAATAATGAAGGTTACTGATTTCATTATATGATTTTATATATAAAAAAGCTATAAATTCAGTAACTTTGCATCCTTAGTAATCAGTAATTTTCATGACCGTTTATCAATAATAAAGATTACTAGTTTTCGTATCTAATTAGGTTAGTAAAAAAGATTTGAAGGTTATCAAAACAATAAAGATGCTATCAACACATTCAATAATCTTACATGCTTAGTAACTTTAGTAAACTTTCATTATTAATATTGGTGAAGGTTTCCAATTTTTTTAATCTGAAATCAAGAAAAACTATAATGATTATATAAAATATATAGTACTATCAACCAATTCAATAATCTTTGTCTTAGCTAGTCACTTTGATTATTAAATTTCTTATTTATGGTTATTTAAGAAGATAAACTATAGTCAAAGAAGTGTCCTATAGTGAGAAACATAGTCGATAAAATCCTTATAGAGAAGCCAAAAAGGCAAAATTTGTATTGGCATTGTAGACGTCTAGTTGATTACTTGAGAAACTTTAATATCTTTGAATCATTTTGGATTAATAATTCAAGCATTAAGGTAAAGTAGGAAAAAGAAAAAGATTTGGTAATGTAAAATAGGAATACATTGGTAAATGCAATCCAAAGGTTCACTTCCCAACAATAATATCTCATCAGTATACTATCCAAAATCTTCACACGAGGAGCTACTTCATCTTCAAACTTGCCAAACTGTCTCTTAGTTTTAAAGAATTGATCCATGCTCACCCATTCATCATGAAAGAAATCAGCACCAAATTCTTTCATGTTTGTTCCTTCAACGAAGAATTCCATACCAATAAATCCAGACTTTAAAATTTTCTCAATTCCCAAGAAATCAACAATTTCTGCTTCAACCTAATCCAAACTAAAAACTTCAACCAACTCATCATCAAATGAATTTTCTTCTTGACCCACATGTTCAATTATATCAACCACAGTATCTTCAAAAACTGTTTTTGCAAACAAACCATTAAGATCAATTTTTGACAATCTGAAAATTTCAACAGAAAATTTTGCATCCAAACCAGAACCCCATAAACCTTCAAAGTCAATTTTTGACAATCTCAAGACTTCAGCAAAAAGCTTTGCATCAAAAGTAGAATCCCACAAGCCAAGATCTTCAACCTCGATTTTTGATAATCGAGATATTTCTTCATAAAATATTTTTTCCTTCCCATCCACAAATTTATCATCCAAATCACAAGTTTAATCAGAATATGATTGAAGCAAAATATCTCATGCCTCTTTTGAAGACTCCACTTTATGAATCTCATCCCAACCCGACAATTCAACACTTACATTCATTCGAATATAGGTAAAAGCCAAATGATCTTTATAACGAAGACTTAACAATTCTTCCTTTTGCGCTTCTGTCAAAGCATCCATATTAGTTGGTATAACAAACCCCTTTTCAACTACATCTAACGATCTACCGCTTTCAAATAATTCTGCATCATAACAGCCCATTCGTGAAACAAATTTTTCCCATCGAAGTTGAAGGAGATTTTGTGCACAAACTGCATCTATAATTTTCTTTTCTCCTTGCAAATCAAAACACCACAGCACCCAGGACGTAACACCTTGGCTCTTGATACCAATTATAGGAGTAAAAACTTTGATTTGATTGAGAGGAGAAAAATACCAAACACACACAAACTTTTATTAAATTGAAAAACTCAACTCACAAGAACAAAAACAATTTTGATGGAGGCTCCACCACACAAACACAATTTTCTTGACTAACCCTAACTGGGTTTCACCAGAGGCATTCTTTGGACAAATTCCCAAGTCTCACACGCAACCTTTCAACACATAGGTTTTTGAGTCTCACCTAAACCTGGAGCTTATTTGAGCCTCTCCTAAACCTGGAGCTTTCTTTGAGTCTCACTTAAAACCCTAAACATAACACCCTATTTATACTAGAAAATACTAAAACCCTAAGAGTGTGTTTGGATGAGGATGTTCAAGAGGGAAATTCATTTTGATAGGGATTTTTTGAAATTTAAATCTAAAATGCTTGGTTTGGCAAAATTCTGGAAATTCATACTGGAAAAATCCCTGTTTGAATCGCACCTCTCTAGGCCATTCAATTTTGTTGATTTCGCCTTTTGTCCTTAACTGAATAAAATACAAAGTTGCATTTAATTCAATAGGGATCAAATTTTAGGCATTGGTGGCCTGGGCTAGGCCTTACTGCGCCACATGTCATGCCATAAGTCCAATTTTGACATGGCATTATACACTTTACAAAATTAGGATGGTCATCTAAGAATTAAATCTCAATCAGAATCAGAAATCATTCAAGATGATTTTAATTCTTTTCTGACCATTATTTACTGAAATAATAATAATTATAAAATTATTATTATTATTATTCAATAAATACTACTAATTTCGACCCAATTATAGGAAATTGGGAAAAATAAAATTATTTTCCTAATTTAAAATATGACAAGGATGTCATAAATTTTAATCTAGCTTCAGAATTAGATTAAATCTGAGCCAGACATCTTGTTCTAACATTCTTGAGGACAAGTTTACCCCTAATTGTAAATTTATGTATCAACAATTAGATACTGTACAAATGAGAATATAATTAATGGTGGAACAAATGTGTTAAGTAAAAACAGTAATGGCGATGAGATTAACATGTAAAATGACCATTAAGGGTATTAATATGGATTATTATTATGAAAATTGAAATATTATAAAGATTAACTTATATTATCTATGCTATATATAAAAGTACGAATAAGGGGAAACTTTATGTTTTCCGATTGTACCCTTTTTTTCAAATATATTTCTAAATTGCCATTATTAAATAATATTTTAATTATTTCATTATTAAAATAATAAAAAATTAGATTATCCTCATTAATTACAATCCACGTGGCCAATAGGAATGCTTCACATCATCTTTAGCATTTGAATTTTCGTCTAAAACATTCTCCAAGTCGGTTTAAGAGAAGATCAATTTTGTCCAAAAAATTCAAGGGCGAAATCATCCACCGGAATGGCAGAATTTGGTCTCGAGGTAAACATAAAAGTTGTAGATCTTGGAATCCTCTTTCCAACGATACCTCATTTGCATTTTTCTGAGCTATGTATCAAAAGTTATGAATTTTCTTCCAAAACTGCTCTTGTGAAGTCCTCCTTTAAATAGGATTTAACAATGCTTGCATCATGACTAAATCATTACTGGATCATAATTACTGATTGGACTTGAACTCCTTCTTTGGGCTTCCATATTAATGAATTGGACCTAAGAATATCAGATTTAGCCTTCAAGACATCTGGTTTGGTAATTTGGTTTCATGGACTCAAACGAATCTAATGGGCCTACTGGGCCGAAATGAGACAAAATCAATAATTTCTCCAAATCTATTTCTATACTATATATAAAAGTACGAATAATGGGAAACTTTATATTTCCGATTGTACCATTTTTTCAAAAATATTTCTAAATTGCCATTACTATTTTTTTTTTTAAAAAAACAAATTGTCATTACTTAAAATTAGACTTTTATGTTATATATATATATTATTATATTATTATTGGCCTACCCAATTTCTACTATATATATTATTATTTACTTATGATTTAATTTTAAGTTTAAATATTACTCAAACTATTTTATATATATTTCTAACTACTTATCCAAATTATTAACGATGATAATAAATATGTAGAAAAAAAAAAGATGATGATGATAAATATATGATTGTTGCATTTGTAATTTTGGTATCATTTTTTTTAAAAAAATTATGTTTAAATGTATGTCCAAAAGATACAATGGCCATGAAAAGAGTTTGAATTTTTCTTTCTCCATTTTCAAATTTATGTTATTTTTGCAATTATAAAACAAAAACTACCGTCTAGGTATGGTATTGATAACCTCTTGTCGTGCTTTGGAAATTTCATTTTCCTTTATCACTCTTTTTAACTTATTTTCTTCATTATTTTCATTACTATGTTTGATGATTGCTTAAAACGATTTTTCAAAGGGAGTAATGTTGAATGAATGAAGTTCAAATTGATAATATGCTATATGGAGGAATGCTGAATGGAGGAACTCTGTTTGATAACGTGATTTATATACTACCGAGTGGAGGAACTCAATTCGAATATGTATATGTATATATACTATCAAAGGGAGGAGTTCAATATGAATTATATATGTTTGTACGACTGAACGGACAAGCTCGATCTAGAAATCGAAGAGCTTAATATGAATGATTTATATAGTAATAAATGGATGAGCTCAACCTGATAATGATATATAATTTTATAGATAGATTGTCGACATTTCGTACTATAGTATCAAAAAATTATAGGGAGATTAACAAAATCTCACAGAGAGGTTATAAAAAATCATAGGAAGGTTACAAAATTTCATAGGAAGGTTTATTAAAATTTCATGGTTAGGTTATCAAAGTTTCATATTTCATAGGTAAATTATCAAAATTTCATAACATGGTTATCAAAATTTAATAAGGTGGTTATCAAAATTTCATAAAAATATTCAATCGAAATATGTTGGGCCACGTGCAACGCACGTGAAAGTTAAAACTAGTATTTATAAATGGGCCACGTGCAACGCACGTGAAAGTTAAAACTAGTATTTATAAATGATTGTATAAAATAAATGTTAATAAAATTAAAAAAAAAACAAATGAATCTTCTCTTTAATTTATTATATTATTACACAAGAGGACAAGAAAAAAATAAACCCCTCTCATTTTATATTACTCAATATAGGACAAACAAAAAGGAAGTAGAAAAAATAAAGAAGGGCAAACCAATAAATGGGTGTTCACTGGAGGATTTTGCTCCAGGGGAAACACTGCGATTCATTGGGGAAAAGTGGTGCCACATATGCAAATTGGTCGAACTGATATTTGCACTTAAGCCATCAATAACCACTGTATAGTCCATTCAAAAGTCTAAACGGCCTCAAACGGCCAACTAAAGACAGCCTTATAAAATCCATCTAGCTTGACCCATGCACAGAAACGAAGCTTTCAACTGTTTTTTAGGATGAAGATCACAATCATCGTAATCATAAAATCATTAGTCCCAAAATTACTTTCCACGTTACCTTTTCCGTTAAATTAAGTTAATGAAAAGGATCACATAAAAGAAAACAAAAAGTTAAAATATGTTTACCAAATACATGTTTACCCTTTAAATAAATACATTAAACTTTAAAATTAAAAGATTATTTTAGATATATCAGATCAAGGTCTTTTCTGAGAGAAGAATCAAAGTATTTTTTCAGATCAAAAATTTTGAAGTTTAGAATTATAGAGTATAAAGATAAAGATAAAGATATATATACCAATACAAAATATGAATCCCATATTCAGCAATATATACTATCCTTGCTTCAACCAAAAGTTTTGCTTCCATAAAACAGGTCAAAGTTAATTTGTAAAATTATTATTCCTTCTAGCCTCCCAAAACCGATCGACACTTCACACTATAAATACAAATTCAATCTTCTTCTTAATTAGTACAATTAGCTACATCAATTATCTACATTTTGAATATAATAACCGTCTTTTAAATGGTTGTTATTCGGTAGTTAGTTGTTTTTGCAATTGTTGCAGCCGTAGCTCCGGTAATAACATTTGCGACGGAGTACATAGTTGGTGATGACGAAGGATGGAAGGTCCGAGTTGATTATCAAGATTGGGCTGACATCAAGCAATTCTTTGCGGGAGACACTTTCTAGGTATACAAATTTATTGTTTTTCCTGTTTATTCTTCGTTGGTGAGTCCCATAAGGTCCAACTACACGGAAAAAATTCCGCATGCAAATATAAAGTCACATTAGGATTTAGGGCTAGTTTATGGTCAAACAATCTGTCCAAGCGAACGCGAAAACAACTAAAGTAAATTTTTATTATTCGTTTTAGTTATTTATTTTAATATTTTTAAATTTTATTTTTCACGTGGCATTTTTCTATTGACGTGTTCTGATGATGTGGCACTTCCTAATGGAGCTATTTGAATTTCCGTCTAAAAAAAGGTTTATTTGGACAAAATTAAAGTTTAGTGACTGATTTAACCGTTGACAAAAAGTTCAGGGGCTAAATTTTTTATTAAGCCAAAGATTAAATTACGTTAATGTCATTAAACTTTGACGGTATCAACAAATTTTGGCGAGCAAATTGGTACCAATTAAATTTTAATAACTCAAAGGGAAATTTTGTAAAAGTTGAATGACTATTTATGGAATTTACTCAATGTACAAATGACAAAACTTGACAGTTTGATGGTGCAATTGGCAAAAATCGAAGTTTAAGAACTTATTTGCTCAATTTGGGATAGTTCAAGGGACAAAAATATATGGACTAAATCTTATTAGATGGACAAAAATTTGGGATAGTTTAATGTAATGGTAAGTGCATGTTCTCTGAATTACCTTATGGTCTTAGTTTCAAGTTCCTTTTTTTTTTGAACTATTAGTTTCAAGTTCCCTTGCATATGTATTTTTTGTTACTTTATGTGGGTTTGTTATAATAAAGTTAATTATTAGATGGAACAGTTCCACCATGTTATCTATGGGACCATCCACTAAAAGTGCGACAACTTAAAAATTGTCCTATAATTTCTAAAATCATATTCCAATTATATTTTAATTTTATATTTTTTAAGATGGGACTAAATCTTGGACTAAAATTGTGCTTAAATCTTAAGAGTTGATTTGATGCGACACAATTTTGATAAATGGTCCCATAAATAATGTGTTGGAACTATCTCCACCAGAGAAGGTTGAGAATTAAGATGCGAGAATTGAATCTTCTCTTCTTAGGTTTCGAAGAAAAGTAAAGCTCTTAGGAGTACTATAATGGGCTGCTCTCTTAGCCATTTGGAAAATACCTTTTACAGTGTGTTTGGTAGAGAGGAAATTGGAAGGAAGGAAGAGGGGTGGAAAGAAATAGGAAGGAAATAAGAAGAAATGAGAAGGCTTATTTTTTTAAGATCATTTCCTCCCAACATTGGGATCGGAAAGTCTCATTTCCTTGAGAAATTATTAGATGGGACTGTTCCACCACGTCATCCATCGAACTAACCAATAGAATTGTGCCATGTCAAATGAACTCCTAAAATTTAGGCAAAATTTTAGCTCAAGGCTTAACCCCCTTTTGAAATAAACCATGCATAAAGGGCAAGTCCCCAAATTTGAGATATTATTGGGATAAGGTTTTAGAAATTAGACGAGTTGTCATCATATTGTTGGTTGAACTCATAGATGACGTGGTGGGTCGATCCCACCTAATAATTTCTCCATTTCCTTAGCATGTAGTTTAAATTAGTCATGTTATTTGCAATTTTGCCATTAATGAATTTATTTCTTTCCATCCTTCCCACCAAACAATTAAATAGAAGTGTAACTTTCTTCTCTTCTTTTTTATTTCCTTTCCTTCATTATTGTTGCGCCAAAAATCCCTTTTAGTAGAGTTTTTGCGAAAAACTTAATAGCAGCGTGGGGCGTGCCAGTCATTTTGCTGAAAATGACAAAGAAGAAGAAAAAGTATTTTGGTGGTGCGCGGAGCACAAGAATAAATCAGAGCGAGTGAATTACGAGAACTGGATCAAAGTCACACCGGAGCATTTGAATCATTGATCCCAAATTGACTGTAAAAACGTAAATGTCGGAAAAGATTTCTTACTTTGAAAATTGATTGAAAATAACAAGCAGGTTGTTATTCATAAGGGAAACTAAAAAGAAAACAATCAACGTCCTGAGACGAAATTGAAAGAGTAGACAAACTCGCGGAGAGTTGATTTGGCGTCCTGAGACGGATTTGAAAAAGAAAAATATTGAGAAAACGAGGCGGACTCGTGTTGAAAAGAGCTGAATTTTGCAAGGTTGCTGCAGGGGGTGACGCAGGGCCTGTGAGAGGAAAGTGGCACAGGGCCTGAGAGAAAATAAGCACGGAGTTTAGTTTTTTCGCGGAGCAAATTTGAGGCTGCAGGAGTCTCTCCTTTCCCCTTAAAAACTAAAGGAGGGAGAACCTTTATATAGGGGGCGGCCTAGGCTTGGCTACCAAGGTCGTCCTCCCCACTTTGTCTTCCTATTAATTGCTTCTTCAATCTGATATGTTCTGCTTTAAGTGCTTCTTCTATCTAATCTCTCAGAAAATCTTTAGGAAACTTCCAAGATGACTTCCAACTTTTAAACCTTGTGTGACCACCTTTAAATGACCATCATGGCCGGACATATATTCCCAAAAATAGCTTGGCTTGAATCTGTCCCTTAATCTGATGCAATCTGGTCTGATTCAAGTCCTAATGGTGTTGCACTGTTTACTGATTGTTGCTGAAAATAGCCAAAATGACCTCATATTCGACCAAGACTTCCTTGGCCATGAAATTGATCTTGAATTGATCATTCTTGGCCATTAATTTGGTCAGAACAGAAATCAGATTCAATTTTGACTAAACCGGGGTGAAAAGCATCCTGTCCTTAATTGAAAAATATGAAAAAGTTGCAAACGAAGTCAGATTGTGTCCAAATTTCACCAGTAGGGTTCGGCTACCATATTAAGACCATAGAAAAAATCTTGGTCGAAAATGAGTTCTCTATCATGGTGAAATTGATTTCACACCCCAAATTATCCTTAATTGAAAAAACGTGTATAAGTTTTTAATCTTAAGTCAGAATGAGATGAAATTTTGTCAGAATGATCTATGAGAGTCAAGGCCATTCAATTTCATTGATTTCACCTTTTGTCCTTAACTGAATAAAATACAAAGTTGCATTTAATTCAATAAGGATCAAATTCTAGGCATGGGCGGCCTGGGCTAGGCCTTACTGCGCCACATGTCATGCCATAAGTCCAATTTTGACATGGCATTATGCACTTTACAAAATTAGGATGGTCATCCAAGAATTAAATCTCCATCAGAATCATAAATCAAGATGATTTTAATTCTTTTCTGACCATTATTTACTGAAATAATAATAATTATAAAATTATTATTATTATTCAATAAATACTACTAATTTCGGACCAATTATAGGAAATTAGGAAAAATAAAATTATTTTCCTAATTTAAAACATGACAAGGATGACATAAATTTTAATCTAGCATCAGAATTAGATTAAATCTGAGCCACACATCTTGTTCTAACATTCTTGAGGACAAGTTTGCCCCTAATTCTAAATTTAGGTATCAACAATTATTTTCTTTTCATGCAATTTCTATCCTTCCTACCAAACATAGCATAAAGGCAAATAACACACTTTATATCAGGATTTCAATTTTCAAGTAATTAGTAATTTAGAAAATTATTATTGGAAGAGTTTTATTCTCGTAAAATGGGTGGACTCCACTCCAATAAGATTATTGAGTAAATGTTAAAAAAAATGAGGCTTGACCACTTCCATATAAATAGAGGCAGAGCTATGACCATTTCAGTTGACCCCACTAAAATGGTAAAATCTTCTATAGTCCTTATCTATACTATATTAAAAAGTATGTTCACCTGTAAAACTTTTGAATCGCCCATTATACCCTTATTTTTCGAATATATTTCTTAAATACCATTGTTTAAACTTTTATAGTTTTACTCAACTAAAAACTCTAATTTTATTTAATTAAATCCAATATCTTTATGATTTTTACCATTTTACTATTTTAATTAAAAAAAATTATATATATTAGAATTTTTTAAATATACTTTTACAGTTTTACTCAACTAAAAACTTTATTTTTATTTAATTAAATCTAATATCCTTATACCTATTTTATTTTTACCATTTTACTATTTTATTTTAAAAACTTATATATATTAGAATTTTTTAAATATATTTCTTAAATGAAATTTTTTAAATTTTACAATTTTTTTAGAAATAAACTTTTACAGTTATTCTACTAAAAAATCTTTATTTAATTAAATTCAATATTATTATAAATATTTTATTTTTACCAATTTAATTTTAAAAAATTTGAGACTTTTTGTTAAATCTGGACCCATTTCAATTATAATATAAACTAATAAAAGTATTATTATCAAGTTTAAAACTAATCATTAATTATTCATCATTTTTTAAAACTAATTAAGTTAAAAATTTATTTATTTTAAATTTAATTATTGTGATTAACCTTTTTTCTATTTTTGGAGTGTGTATTGGTAGTTTAATGTATTGGAGTGTATAATAATAATTTAAAGTTTTTAAAAATAAAAAAAAAGAGTAACATGTAATTATTTCCTTTGATTTATAAAGTTTGAGGAGTCAATCAGGTGGGTTGGACAAGTTTCGAATCATCTGAGTCTAGGTCAAATGAGTCAGGTAATTTTCTTAAGTTATTGCTCAGCTGGGTTTGAATAAATGATAATTTAGAATGGTTAAAATTATAATAACAATGTGTTTCTTATTGAATAAAATATAATTTTAGTTTATAATTTTCTCGGGTCATTCGGGTTTTGACTCATCTGGGTTCAGATCATTCGGGTATGCTAGGTCTAGGGTCAGGTGGGTTCGGGTTTTAGATTTTTCGGATTTAGGACTCGGATCAATTGGGTTAGTCTTATATTTTTTAATATTTAATTCTTAAATTTATTATTTACTAAAAACAGGATGGGTCACGTGCAAGGCACGTGGAAGTGAAGACTAGTGTTTTTAAGGAACGTTATAGAAAAATTGTAAATTGACCCCACTGAATTAAATTGATTGGAGTCAATTTGAAACATTTTGAGTAAAAGTTATATAAGTGATTATGTAAATATAAATTTTAACAAACATATACGAGTACTATACATGCTCAGATGATTTGTTTCCTACTTGTTTCTTATATCAAGAGTGGGAGAAAACATGATAGAATGCTAAAAAGATTATTATGAACATAAATTTTTAGATTGTAAGATAAACTAAAAATCTTTTAGATGGCACCCTCGGATTTTTTTTTGTGTGTATTTATCCCATTAATATTCTTATAATTCTAAATCATAATCGGTTGGATCAATTATAATAAGGAAAATTATATAATATATTTTTGGTTCAGTTTAGCAAACTACATATGTAAGGTTTAAGGGTTGGCATATGTTCTTTAAGTAATCGTTTTTAGTATTAAATACAAAATTAATTAAGGAATGTGGTATTGTTGCGCCAAAAATCTCTTGCTAGAGTTTTCGCGGAGAAATCTTTATGACAGCGTAAGGGCGTGCCAGTCAATTTGCTGAAATTGACAAAGAGGTTGTAAAAACTGTATCTGGTGCGCGGAGCAGCAGATTAAAAGATCAAAACGATTGTGGGGACTGGGTCAAAGTCACACTAGAGCATCTAAATCATTGGATCCACACGAACTACTTCTCATAACTGGGTCTCTTCTCTTTTTGGATCAGATCTGGGAGATCTGCTTTGATTGCAATTGAAATTGAAAAGAAAATAACAAACTGATATGTTATTTCTGAATGGAGAACACGTGTTAGTGTTTGTATGTCTGGAGACAAGATTGAAACAAGAGAAAAACACTAAAAGAGTGTTTGTTTGTCCTGAGACAAGATCTAAACAAGGAAAATATGAAGAACGAGTGAAGAACGAGTGATGAACAGGGTGAAAATGGCGCAGAGCCAGAGAGAAAATAAGCACAGAGCTTGGTTTTTTGCGCGGAGCAAGTTTGTAGCTGCAGGATTTGGTTTTTGATTTCTCGGAAGAAATGTCTGAGATGCGGAATCTGCCTGAAACCTGAGAATGGCCTCCCTTTATATAGGGGGCGGCATGGGGTTGAGCATTTAATGGGCTTGCCTTGCTGAGAAAGGCAAAATCCTCCTCCTATGCAGATGACAGTTTCCAGGAAGGTGCAGTGAAGCTTCCTCCTCTTTCTGATTGCTTCCAACTGCTGGGGAGAGTGCAAAACATAGACTAGGGCGCCACTCTACTTGGATGGGAGATGGAAATTTGCCTCCTGGGTAGTTGATGATAATTCCTTCCTCTTCCTATCACAGTG
This sequence comes from Corchorus olitorius, assembly GCA_001974825.2. Taxonomy (NCBI): domain Eukaryota; kingdom Viridiplantae; phylum Streptophyta; class Magnoliopsida; order Malvales; family Malvaceae; genus Corchorus; species Corchorus olitorius. Next base: position 1,532 of record AWUE01019992.1, on the reverse strand, counting down.
CAACGAGCCTTCGTTGCTTCTTTTGTGCTGAATTTAGCTAATTTAACTAAGTAGTGGCCAATTGACATCATGAATTGGACTTTGAATACCAAGGCCACGAAATTACTCACACTTAGTCATATTTAGCTCTTCAAATCATGAAAATAATAATTAATTAAGAAAATGGCTTAAACTGGGATGAGAAAGCCATATGTCCTTAATTGAAAAGAATGCAAAAGTTGCAAACGATCTCAGAATAAGCCAAAATTTCACCAGTAGGCTTAGAGTATCTCCATAAGATCATGGAAAAAATTCCAAGTTGATTCGAGCTCTCTATCATGGTGAATTTGGTTTCACTCCCAAAAAATGTCCTTAACTGAAAACCTGGCATAAGTTTTTACTCCGATGTGAGAATGAGGTGAAATTTCACCAAGATGATCTACATAGCTCAAGGATCATCATGGTGTGCTCCTTGGAAGAAATCGCAGCTCACCAGTAAGTAGCCCTCATCTAAAAAGGATAAACCGTTAAAACGCGGTCTCATAGCTTAATCTCATCCGCTCTTTATTTTCTTGAGAAGCCAACTTTCTTTCCCGGCGCTTCTGCTTTCTGCCATAGAGGTTTTCGGTTAAATTTTACTATTTTGTCTTTAATTGAACAAAATACAAGTTGCAGTTTCGCCTTCCGGGGAGGAGAATAAGGCTAGGCGATTTCTCCACTATGGTTGGTTGACAATATGGAGGAGGTGTGAGGTTGAAAATCTTATGCCTCTCTCACGTGCATAGATGTTTCTTTTGCTGACAAACTTTAGCTCTCTGCCTCCTTCCTGCAGGAAGAGAAAAATATCTCACTGCAGGGCAGAGGGCGGCCTCTCCTCTGTATGGGACACGACTTGGGCCTTGCTATGTATGTCCATGAGGTATTTTTCATCTCATGGGCAGATGACAAGCAATTTTCCTTTTTTTACTTTGTTTGCCTCCCTAGCAGGCAGCAATATCAAACGAAACTGCTTCCGATTGATTCTCTCTGCCACTCACCTAGGCAGGGGCGGCACACATAAGATTTTTAATAATGATTATTCAATAAAATAATAATTATTTAATTAATAATTAATTAATTTCAGCCCTTGCAATTAATTTACAAGACTTTCCTAATTCAATTTGAATTAGGGTGGTGTAGAAACCTAGTTTCTTAGGATTTTTGATTAAATCCTAACCACATATCTTGATTATAATTATGATAAGACCAATTTACCCTCAATTGTAATTGAGGTATAAACAGATATATATCAACATCTTAACTCACTTGTGGAATTTAAAATTTACACTATAATCATTCTTATAATAAACCATTTTAGTTAGGGTCACAACTTACTATATTTCGTTAATAATATATTGACCCCTACTGAAGTTAAATCCTAGCTCCACTGCATATCAAGACAATAGTTGAGAGAGTTATCAAAAGAAAACGGACGTCATTAGGTGACAACTTTTGGACTTGTTGCCACATGGTTTTGAATTGTAGATGCAGATGCAGCCATTGACTTGTTGCCA
>AWUE01019990.1:0-41567 GCA_001974825.2 Corchorus olitorius | reverse complement strand
TTTTCATTTTCCAAAAGTATACTCATTTTCATTGATATATTTTGTGTGGCTCGTTGATTTCTTCTAACAAACATAGCTTATACAATATTCAATCATTAAAAAAAAGGCATTCGTTCTACTCAATCTGATAAGTAATTTTAATTTTGAAAATTTCTAGTGCATAATTCACGATTGGGATGATGATCGATGCTTGAAGTTGTTGAAAAATTGCTACAATGCTCTACCAGAGTTCGGAAAAGTGGTTTTGGTGGAAACAATCGTGCCAGAGTCTCCCTCGACAGATATTGTGACTAAGAATACCTTAGTATTCGACATAACCTTGTTTAATTTAATCCCTGGTGCAAAAGAGAGGTCAATGGAAGAGTTCAAGGAATTGGCAACCAAAGCTGGATTCACTACTTTTAAGCTTGTTTGTTGTGCTTATAGCTATTGGGTGATGGAACTGCACAAGGGAAATTAAGTCGTCTTAATTCGTATCAGTGTCATCATATCGAGATTTGTTGTTTAATGGTGTGAATTTATATTTTTGTTTCCAAGTTTAGATTACACCATATAAGAGTAATCATACCCCTACTAGCCCACTGCCAAACAAGGCTTTAAACAATAAATGGGCTACTGTTGTAGCCTTTTGGAAATTAGGGTCTTACGGCCCAAATAATAATACATCAAGATTCAATCATTCAAGCAATGTTTAGCAATTTACTTCAAGATTAATCGAGGCTTGGACTTGATGGAGTTTGGAAGGACATTATTAGGTGACAATAATTCTTGGATTTGTTGCCACATCGTTCTTGATGGTGTCACTTTCAATTGAAGAATATTGGATCTGGGTGCCGTACAGATACAACCATTGATTTTTCTAAATGGCTGAATATGGCTATGCATCATAGCTTCTTAATTTGGAATTTGATGTTTTTTGGCAGTGTTATTGGAATATTGGGCTCTATATTGATTTGGCCATTTGGGAGAGTAATGTAGCGTTTTCTTTGCTGACTGACTACGTAATTGCATTCCAATCTCTCCCATGCAGTAATATTTTGGAAATAAGGAAAATACTTTTTTGACACATCTCCCATTACTCTAGAAACATAGCTATTTTTAGCATCATTAATTCAGGAGTAATACTATTTGTTCCGTCTAATTTTACCGTCGAATATCCCGCTTGACGTGACATTGGAAAAAATTATCATAATTTCTAAGAGTATTGCTACTTGACCCTCCAATTTGTCCCTCCACTTTGACTCTCCCGACGTGTCATTAGAAAACTTACTATATTTTTAAAACCCTAATCAATACTAGCCTAAAATCAAGGGATTTACCCTGCAAACTCTCCATATTTATAACTAGGGGCTAAACCTGAATTTAATTTATTACCTTAATTATTAGGGGGCTAAACCTAGATTTAATTTATTGCCTTAATTATTAGGAGAGACAAATTGGAGGGACAATTTGGAGGATCAAAAACAATTATCCAATTTCTAAAACTCTACTCAAAAATACCCTAAAATCAAGGGATTTACCCTACAAACCCTCCTTATTTGTAATTACGAACTAAAACTGAAATTAATTTGTTACCTTAATTATTAGGTGGGATAACCAATGGTCAAATCAAAACGGGATCAAAAGTATTTTCCTTAATTTATTGCCAAAAAAAAAGTATTTTCCTTAATTTAGACTTTTGCTCCTGATTTTCCGTATCCATGCTCAAGAAAACGTGACTTTCGACAATAGGACCATGTTCCATTATTTCTTCAATCTTCAATAGATTTGTGCTTTAGAAGAGATCGCTAATAAATGATTTGAGATGATTAATTATTATATTGATTAAAAAAGGAAAAATAAAGAAAGAAAGAAAAAGCTATATATTGACTAGATGACATCAATTTTACCAATTTAATCTTAACACATGGGAAATGCGAATATTTAAATAATTATATCCTTTTCGGTGAATAAATTAATTTTTTATATATTTTTTTTCTAACACATGGGAGTACTTTTTTGAGGGTCAGATGGCTGCATAATCTGGATTGCAACAATTCCCTCCCGTCTAGAAAAGTTGATAAGGTGACAATTTGGACTTTAAAAAGAAAACAAGACAAAAAAAAAAAAGCATATCGTTAATGCAATTTGTTTCAAATGCCAAGTCAGGTGTTGATTTAATTTTGCTCGAAAGGAAAGCTGGCTGTTTTATTCCATGGGCTGCTAATGGCATTTTTCTTTTTTTATTGAATCCGAGTAGACTCAAACCCTTATCCTTTAGGTTTAAAGGTATCCGTCTAACCACGAGAGCAAAGCGAGAAATGGTATAATCTCTGGCTTTCTGGCACTTTTCTAACGTGACATCTGTATTTTAATTTAATTTGGCTTCTTTTATTAAATGAGTAGCAACCATGGCCAACAACCATTTAATTTTCTCGGTTTAATACCCAAATTAGCCCCTTGACTATCTATTTTGGAATAAATGGGCTTCTTAAATTTTTTTTTGGGACAAATAAATATCATAACTTTAAAAAAATAAGACAAATTAGTCCTTTTCTGACGGACCGTTTAACGTCTGGAAGGTGAGGGTGTGTTTGACTTCCGATTAAGATGATTCTAGCGGCGTTTGAAAGATCTCGACGAGAAGAATATGATGGTCAGGGAGGTGAGAAAACTAAGCAATCGAAAAATTTCAGATCTCGGGTCAAATTTAAAACTTTGACTGGAAAGTGTGTCTTATTCGGAGTCGGAACGAGCCGAATTTCTAATATGTCAATCTCTGAGGGATGCCGGATCTAGTCGTTGCGAAGGTGAGAAACGATATTAAAGAAAATAAGTGATGCCGGTCTACTGGCATCGAAATGGGCTAAATTTATGATATGTCACTCTCTAAGGGATGTCGGTCTTATTCGTCTCATTTTCTTTGTTATTTTTTCTCATCTCCACAATCAATAGATCTAGCATCCTTCAAATAGTGACATATGGGAAATTCAGCCCATTCCGACGCTGAATAAGACCTCAATTTCTAGTCAAACTTTTAAATTTGACTCAATATCTGAAATTTTTCGATTGTTTTTTTTTCTCACCTCCCTGACCATCCGATTCTTCTTGTCAAGATCTTTCAAATGCAACTAGAATCGTCTTAATCGGAAGTCGGACGCGCCCTCACCTTCCGGACGTTAAACGGTCCATCAGAAATGACTAATTTGTCTCGTTTTTAAAAGTTATGGGATTTGTCAAAAAAAAAAGTTAAGGGGTAAATCAAAATATTACGTCAAATCTTGAAGAAGAAGAAAACTGTTACTTTCAGGCAATGAAAGTGGCCACATCTACTGTTCTTCTTATGATGTTGAAAGCTGCAGGATCTTGATTTGTTAGAGATCATTGCCCCCGATGGCCGGAAACTCTCTCCAATTGAGATTGCCTCCCACCTTCCGGCTAAGAATTCCGATGCCCCATCGATTATTGACCGAATTCTTCGTGTTCTTGCTAGTCACTCTCTCCTAACATGTGATATTGCCATTGACAAAAATGGATATGCTCAAAGATTATATGGTTTATCACCAATAGAAAGATGTTTCCTTCACAATGACAATGGAATTTCCCTTATTCCATCGTGTTGATGCCAAATAATATCGAGGCAAAACATCAAGCTCCGAGAGGCCTGCAAAAGAGTAGACTGTGAGAAAGAGGTCCACCTGTAGTGTTTTGGGGTGGACCTCCTCCGACGGTCAAGTCAGTGAGGTCCACTTTTTTTGTTATGAGTGTGGTGGAGTGTGACATCACATATTAGAGCATTATAGAGCTTCATAATGAACATCATGAACATAATCTGAGGTAGATGAGCCATATCTTGGCTATTTATATACCTTAGAGGCTTGAGCCTTATTTAGCCAGTGGGCCTTGGGCCCAAACCTGATGGTGATCAACAATTACCCCCCAGTCGTGAGGACGATTATAAAGTGGTCGGATGAGCGACTTGCTTTCTCCGTAGCGCCAAATGAGGCATCCAATGTGTCTTGAGAGATCCCGGACGTCTGTCGTGTGGGAATACCGAATGAGATGTCCGTCGACATTGGGTGTAGGGCCCAAAGCGTGGCATTGTGAGCTCTCGTGGCATCGTGTGCTCTCATGGCATCATGTGCTCTTTGCTTTTTTTTTTTTCAACTTCCTGTTGATGGCGGGCCTTAAAAAGCATTTGGAGGATAGTCATGGTGTGCGCTAACCTGTCGGTTATGAGTCTTAAGAGGCGTGACGACCTCTTGACTTTCATTCGGAACTTTCCCGAAGAAAAGGAGTGGAGCCCTAGGATGTACCTTGGATGAATGTCATTCGATCGAGGGATGCTCGATCTAACTGAGTCGTGTGCATCGATCGGTCTTATGGCGCATGAGGTCTTATTGCCGACAATGAATGATGTCATGTGCGTCAGTCGGTCTTATAGCCCGTGAGGTCTTATCGCCGATAATGAATGACGTCGATTGGTTTCTCTGCCTGACTGGGGGCTTTGTAGCCATTGATGAATGCTCGCCGGTCTTATGGCCGAGAATGATCGAAAGGAAGCTCTCATGCATTTTCACAACTAGATAGATTAGTAGTCAAAGGAATATAAACAATACTACTATCACGGAGCATGGATCAATAATTTCTAATATGTCAGAGCATATACGATCATTAAAATCGAGTGATGCATGTACGAATTAGTACAAGGCATATACTACAACAAAAAAATGATAAAAATATGTAGGCATGCTTAAATGATGCTCTTGCATGATCATGTTAATTCATTTTATGGATATTTATAAAAGTAAATATGTCATAAAATTGGTGCATGATTATCGAGAAAGAATCGGTTAAATCTGACCTCAAAATCGGAAAGAGGACATTCAGAAGCCTTAGGAACCGGTCTAAGATGTCAAAGAACTGTTTCGATTGAACCGAACCGACTGGTCAAATTTCCTGGTCTGAATCGGTTTGGTCAGCGATTTGGCAGTTCGGTCAAAGTCAACTTCCGACTATGCTGACACATGGCACGCCCTGAATGGACGTAATAGCTGATGCGGCTTGCTGACAAAGCACACTAACTGGGCTACAACGCGTCAGCAACTGATGACTTGGCACGACAGGATTGTTCCACATGGCACCTCTGCACGTGGCTTAGAGGAGCAGTGCGTGGGCGTCGCGTGGCAGCGCGTCGGAGCGCTGTTCACCGTGAAATTTTGGTGGCAGCTTCGCGGCGTTGCCCCCAGCCCACTAGTTGCAGCAGTGAGACAAGACGACGATCGGATTTGCGCAGATCTAGCTCGGAAAGTCGCGGGAGGATAGAGGAAATTAGTATCAGCGCGTGGGGCGTGTGACTCTCCGTCCGGCGTCGGATCACCGCGAGATTTCAATTGGAGTTTCGTCTCGTTGCCCCCAGGCCGATACTATCGGCGGTGCAGCAAGTTTTTTGCAGGATTTTCGTAGATTTGAGCTGATAGTCACGAGAGGAAAGAGAAATCCGGTGGCGGCGCGTGGAGGCTCTTACGGTGGAGGAACGAGCTTAAATTTCACCGGCAACTTCGTCTCGTTGCCCCCAAGCCGATGGTACCGGCGGTGTAGCTAGGTGGTGGCCGGAATTGCGTAAATCTGACCGACAGCCGTAGATGAGGAATGAGCTCGCCATGGCGGGTGCGTCGTATTCTAGCGGCGGTTCGTGATCAAATTTTGACGGTAGACTCATCAAGCATAGGGGACTTCGATGGTGGTGACCGTTCACCGAAACGACGGCCGGATTCCCACGGAAACTCAAACAGGCACACTTTGTTGCTAAAAAGTTAACCGGAAAGAGCAAAGCTTTTTGCTCGTTTCCCCACGGACAGCGCCATTGTTGATGCCAAATAATATTGAGGCATAACATTGAGCTCCGAGAGGCCTGCAAGAGAGTAAACCGTGAGAAAAAAAATCCCCATGTAGTATTTTAGGGGGACCTCCTTTGACGGTCAAGTCAATAAGGGTCCACTTTTTGTGTTGTGAGTGTGGTGGAGTGTGATATCACATATTAGAGGATAATAGAGCTTCATAATGAACATCATGAACATAATCTGAGGTAAATGAGCCATATCTTGCCGATTTATATACCTTAAAGGCTTGAGCCTTATTTGGCCAGTGAACCTTGGACCCTAATATAATAGTGATCAACACATCCCTCACCCATTTCAAGCCACAAGAATTTATTGAACCTTGGTATATTTATATCGGGTCACTCTCTTTTATCACATAAATTAAAGCATGCCTTAATGTTCATAGTTACTGATTAAATTTTGTTGTATATATATATTTAGGTATTAGTACTTGAAAGAAGCAACATTGGAAGGTGGCACACCATTTGTCAAGGCATATGGGATGCATTTTTTTGAGTTTAGTGCAAAAAATGGTGAAGTAAATGCCAATTCAAAAATACAATGAGTAATCTCGCTGTCATAGTCATGAACAAAATTTTGGAAACATATAAGGGGTTTGAAGGCATAAACCAACTTGTAGATGTGGGAGGTGGATTGGGTACAAATCTTAAGCTCATAGTTTCAAAATACCCACAAATTAAAGGAATCAACTTTGGTTTGCCCCATGTTGTTAAGGATGCACCCCATTTCCCAGGTGATTAATCAATCCAAGACACATAATTATTTCTCCCATCTTAATATTACTAATTAGACTTTTTACAAAATTATTACTATATTTTCTATTTCAATCTTTTCATTTTAGGCATTAACCACATTGTAGAAGATATGTTCATCGAAGTTCCTCAAGGAGACGTGATCTTCAGGAAGGTTAGTATAAAATATTAATACATAAACCCAATGTTCTGTTTTCTCATTCCTTTTTCAATTTAATCTAACAGTTTTATCAATTTGAAACTTTCTAGTGGATACTTCACGATTGGGATGGTGATCGATGCTTGAAGTTGTTGAAAAATTGCTACAATGCTTTACCGGAATCTGGGAAAGTGATTGTAATTGGACCAATTGTGCCAGAATCTCCCTCGACAGATATTGTGACTAATACTACCTTTGTATATGACATGATGATGTTTAATGTTCACCCGGGTGGAATAATTAGGACAAAGGAAGAGCACGAGGCATTAGCAATAAAAGCTGGATTCACAAGTTTTAAACTTACTAGCTAAGAACTCGCGCGCTACGCTGCGTCAATATGTTCTTACAGTTGATATGCTATAACCTTTAATTAATTTTCAATAATGAGTTTGCCAAATGAGGACGATACCTAATTAGTTTGGACTCAATGGCAATAAATTTTAGTATATTTTATCTAAAGGAGTCCACTTTTTTATAGAATATCGAAACCTATTATAAATAACAAAAAATAATGAAATTGAAAAAATGAAAAAAACCAAGTCAAATAGTGTCAAATTTAGTTTTTTTTTTGGTTTTAGGAAACAAATTTAGCCTTTGAGTTCTTCATAAAAACCTTCTAATCGATACTTTGATTTGAAACACCTAAATCAGAGATATTTGGTGCAAAAAAACTCTATAATATTAAGTAGACCATCTATTCAAACTAATAATATTTCAGAAGTATTTTTTATACTCGAAACATCAAATTTGGTTTTTGAATCCTTCATAAAATTTGTAGATTATGGAACAACTTGTTTAAGTCAACTTAATATATAGGGAGAATAAATTGTATAAATATTAAATATACAATCCACCGAAATATAAATTTTTCAGAAGCATTTTTGGTATTTGAAAAATAAAATTTAGCTTTCAAGTCCTACACGAAAGCTGAAGATCATGAAACAGCCTTTTAACAGACACTTAAATCACCTCAATCGGACATCTGAAGCAAAAATTATGTATTATTAAGTGGTCTGTTCATTCTCCCTAACCGAAAGAATTAATTTTTTGGAAGCATTTTTTATACTTGAAACATTAAATTTAGCTTTCGAGTCCTGCATGAAAGTTGTAGATCATAAAATAACCTTTTATGAGACACTTGGATCAACTCAAGAAGACATCTGGAGCAAAAGTAATGTTATACTAAGTGGATCGTCCATTCCCGCTAACCGAAACAACTAATTATTCGGAAGCTTTTTTTATACTTGAAACATTAAATTTAGTTTTCGAGTCTTTCATGAAAGTTGTAGATCATGGAACAACCTTTTAATAGACACTTGAATCACCTTGATAGGATATCCAGAACTGAAATTATATAATGTTAAATAGACCACTTAGCCAAACCATTTATAAATATATTATATTATAATTTAAAATGTTAGAAAGTCAAAAATTCCCTTAGAAATTTATGAAAATAACAAAACAACCAATATTGAAATGACAAAAAAATCAAACTCAATATTAATCAAATCTTTAGACCATTTTTTTTTTTGTAATTTTACTTCTACCTATTATGGTTGTTTATAATTTGTTGTGCTTATACTTATTGGGTGATGGATTTGCACAAAAGGGATGTTAGAATAACTCGTCTTAATTCAGATCCACGCCGGTGATCATCTTGAGATTTAAATATGTGGGTGATTTTTTTTTTTAGAGAGTTCAAATATAAACGATGAGGGTTAAATATCCCATCTTATTATAATCTTGCTCTATATATGTTTGAGGTTGAGATTTCCATATTGTGGTCTCGTCAACAATCAACAATATATGCTTGGAGACAATATCTGTTCGTTATAATGTTTTTCTTTTTTCTTATTTATTGTTATTTTCGAATAAATAAAGTAAAATAAAAAATAAATCACTAGTTAGTGAATTTCAATGCGTATTGACTTTCCTTCATTTTATACCCTTATATATGTATATAGTAATTTATCCCAAGAGAAAATATTAAGTAGACCACTATTCATGGTCTTAGCCAATAACATTTTGTCAATTCAATAGGTATGATACATTAATACGACCTATAGAAAAGATAGAAGCACCATCGATTATTTGGCTTGATGATAGAATGATGGACTTCTAATTCCAGTAGTTTGGATTTGATCCTTAATTGATAGTTTATTACTTCTAGAACTTGTATTGAATATTGTGTATATTTATAGAAGTATATCATGGATATGTCACGGAAAAAGTGTGGGGGTATGAAGGGTAGTTAAAATCTTTTAAAGAAGTGTTTTCATAGAAGAGGAGAGGAGATACTTCTGATCTTTCCATAGTTGTCTCTTTTTAATAAAAAAAGTAATAAAAATAATAATAAGGTTAGTAACCTTAAAAGAGGATTAGAGGCATGGAATTGCGGAAGTATTGTCCCTCTGAAAAGAAAAAAGAGTGTTAGTCACCTCAAAAGAAAAAAAGGGAGTTAGTAACCCCTAAATCATGAACACTTCTAAGGTTAGTAGCCTTGTTTTCTTAAAAATAAGACACCATTTTTAACCCATTCTAATCCTTGATGAATATCCATGATATTACTTTTTTTTTGGAGATAGATGTAAATACAAGCTTATGGTAAGTTTTCCTTGTCAAAATGATCAAAGGTATGTTGATCTTAGAAATTATATTATTAAATGGAGTGGTTTTGTGCATAGTTGATTTGAATCTTATGGTCTTTGTATTTTTACTAACTTATATTGCATTTGATTAGAAAATGTAAATTAAATTCTTAATTGGTTAGAAGTACTTTGTTTTCTTAAGTTTGATGTTTCTAGTCAATGTTCTCATAATGTTTGTGGGTATCGTTCTAGTTAAGAAAACCCTCAGGTGACATCACACCTCCTAAGTACCTCTATCAGTCTTAGGTTGAAATGGCTTGCGTCACAAGCTAATTGCCGCCGTACACCTACGAAAGTGGAATCAATAAAATGTTTACTAACTTTTGTTTTTGTTTTCTAGGGATTTTTAACACTAGTTTGCTAGGGACTAGCAAAGCTTAAGTGTGGGGAAAATATGATCAGACCAAAATTATGCATCTTTTTATGGTCATTTTCCTATGCTTTTTGGGTATTTTATGCTTGATTATGCCTTATATTGGTTATATTTGTGTTCATAGGTGTTGACAAGAAGAAAAGTACAAAATCATCAATTTTGTACCATTTTGGGACCTTTTTGGATGATTTATGGCACATGTATTTTCCATGGACGTTTTGGATGAAGATTGGAGCTATCATGTTCGTGATTGAAGAGCTTGAAGAGTCAATTTTATGATTATCAAAGTCATAAAGTTGATTGCTTAGAGTTTTCAAGGCAAAAGAGCAAAGATGAGTTCAAGGCAAGAAGACATGTCAAGGTGACAAGCTATGACACAGCCTACCTGGGTGATCAGGCATCGTGACACTGCCCACCTGGGTCCTCAAGGAAATCACATGGGTGTTCAAGGCAACCATGTAGGCGCCAAGGGAGAGTCGGGGACAGCCCCGTGTGCGCCTACCATCAGCAACTCATGTCACTTCCTCTTGAAGCCTCTTCAATACTTTCCAGATTTGGCGACAGTTCGGGAAAATAGCCATAACTTTTGATCTAGAACTCTAAATGAGGTGTATGAATATGCATTGGAAAGCTAACTCCGAGAGATACAACTTTCATGTTTTGGTCGAAGCCCAGATCTGACGTTTTCATGGATGAAATTACCCTTGAAGATTGCGGACAGAAACTGCCTTGGGCCAGATTGTGTTTTTAATCAATATAAGTCCATATAACCTATTTGGGTTAGCTTGAAGACATGAAGGAGAGCCCAGAACGTCCCTAGGGTTAGTTTTAGTCATTAAGAACTCTAAAATCAACCCTAGGTCGTCTCATATTTATATCTTTTTATCCTAGAATCCTAGAACAATCTCTCTACAACTTTTCTCTTCTTATTTTCTTAGGTTTGGTGGTTTGAAGACCGCCTCCTCCTCTTTTCCCTCATCGTTTTGTTAGTTTTCAATCTCTCATGGATTGGAAGAGGCTAAACCATTATACTTATTTTTCCTAGGTATTTTTTATCAATAAATTTATGGTGAGACTTTTGTTCTTAATAATTTGATTTTTCTGTTTGAATATGTTTCTTATCCCTGTACGTCATCTTATGTGTTCATACTTTGATAGATTTGGGTGTACAACTTATCTTGATGATTATGAATGCTATTGTAAGATTCAATTTAACTTGAGTGAAGCTAATATTGATCCAAGTGACAATTGTAATTCTAGGAGTCCTAGGTTCAATGGGATTATCAAACCTTGTTGAAATCTATAGGCCGAGATGGAAATAGATGTAGATGAGTTTGGTATTGATTTATCATGCATGCAGAAAAGTAAATCTCAATGCTTGTTCTATGATTCTTCACAGGGTTAACGAATCGAACCAGAAGCTGATCTCTCTTTTCCTGCTTGATTAGAAACAATAAAAATTAGTTATAGCGAGATGCGGACTAAATTTTATTAGCATGTTGGAGTGTTGAGTATTTCACTCCTATACCAATTATTCAAGTGGAGTTGTTTAAGAGATTAAAAGGATTACTTTGTTCTAATGAAAATTTATGTCTACATCTTAGGCTATATAACGATTTGGAATAATTTATGATGCTTGATTGATTGCAATCTAATCAAATTCATGCTTTGTGTCTGGGATCCATGATTTATTTGATTAAAATAATTACCTAGAGGAAAAGAAGTATGTTTTCAATTAATCGTTTTTCTTAAACTATTTTCTAGATCTTAAGTTTAGTTTTATTTTATTGTTTTCTAGTTTAATTTAGTTATTTTGAAAAACCCATAAAAATCCCCTTTGGTAAGAGTTTCTTTAGTATAATTTGGCTTTAATTTGTTTCCACCTTCTCTATGGGATTCGACCCCTACTTACCCTAGCTATTAGTTAAAGGTTTGTGGGGGTTTATCTTGTGGTTTATTCAACGACCGATCAAGAGTCCACCGGAAGCAATGGAAACCTATCAAGGTGTCTCGTAATGGTCCTGCTATATCTCATTTGTTTTTTGCTAACGATCTCATGTTGTTTTCCCAGTCATCTCAAGCTCAACTTGATATGATCATGGAGGTTTTGACAAACTTTGCACATGCCTCGGGACTGACTTTGAATCTGAATAAGTCAAAATTGTTTATATCACCTAATGTGCCACGTCAACTTATAAATGTGTTGAGCTCGGCTTGTGGGATCCAATTGACGGATGATTTGGGAACCTACTTGGGAGTTCCGATTGTTCACAAGCGAGCATCAAAGGAGTAGTATGCCAGGCTTGTTGACAAAGTCTGAAACAAGTTATGCAGTTGGAAAGAGGAATGTTTTGTCCAGAGCTGGTGATAAGACCTAAATTAGTGCTTATTTTCTATATGATTTTGCCTTGTTTTGGTAGTCATAAGTATCTATTTCACCTCATATTTCTCATATTTGTGTTTTTAGGACCATTTAGAGCTTATTTAAGATTATGAAGATTTGGAGTAATTTTGAATCATTGGAGAAATTACTGATTTTGGCCATTTTTAGCCCATTAGGTCATTTGAGCCCATCAAGCCTGAAGGAAGCCCGAATCATTGGAGATCCAAATCTAATTTCTCTAGGCCCAATTCGCATATCTTAAAGCCCAAAGAAGAGTTTCAAGCCCAATCAGCAATTATGATGCAGTAAATAATTGATGATGGAGAAAATCCAAATCCTAGTCAAAGGAGGATTCACAAGTGCAGTTTTGGTAGAAAAATCATATCTTTTGATCCAAAGCTTAGAAAAATGCATATCATATGCCGTTGGAAAATTGACTTCAAGATCTAGAACTTTTCTTTTGACCTTAAGAGCTAATTCTGTTGGGAAGAATGTCGAGTTTGCCCTTGAAGATTTTTGGACATATTTGACCAACTATCCAAACGACTTGAGGATTGCTTTAACCGACTTGGACTTTGCTTGACGAGATTTGCAACCATAATTGATGATGTGGAGCACTCTAATTGGCCATTGAAGATGCTAATTAATGATGATCTACTTCAACTTATCAAAACTCAAAACTTGGAGACAAAAATCATGTAATTCCTAGTTGAAGTAGGATCAGATTTTAGATGTATATTTTACCCTTGTTGACCCCTCATCTAAGGGCTGGTATTGTTTGTCATAAGGGTAGAATGTGTCTTAGGTTTGCCTATAAATACGTAAGATTATCTTAGGATTTGTCATAACACACAATTGCACAATTGAAGAACACAAGAGTTAAGTCGACTAAGGAGATTTCTCTCCCTAGTTGTGTCGACATCTTTAGGGTGTTGCACCCTTGTCGACATCTTTCTTTGTTTGTAAGTATGTCTCTCATGATTGCTTCAATCATTAGTGAGTAGTTCCTTTAGTACTTTTCCCTTTTGAACCCTTGAGTTATGAATTAATTATTTTTACACCTATGGTGAGATCTTGTGCTTTAATTTTATATCAATTGATTGATGAATTGATGATAATCTATTATGCATATGTCGACTTTCTATGTATGTATAATTGGCTGGATGTGATTTGATGATTTAATCTCTTTGATAAACAAGTTTTCATGCTTAACCCTGGATTTGTTGTCTAGATTTTGGTTAATTGATTGCTTGGGAGTGCACACCTAATTAGTTAATTAATTGGATCTCTGCTAGATTAGATTTGGTTAATAGCTAGTAATTGAATATAATTGTTAGTAGCATGATTTAATATATTCAATGAATAACAAGTAATTGAAGTATTAAATTGCGTTTTGAATTGATTTTATGTTGTGATGAATAACTAGTAATCATTAGCTTATGTTTGGTTTATCTATTGATCTTAATGCTTTAATTGATTGCTTAAATTGGTGAATAACTAGTAACTAAGTTGGTAATTGATAAAAGATATTTGATTAGAAAAAGCTAGTACTAACTTGATTTATAATTGATAATAGATTAGAATGAAGAAGAATAACTAGTATTCTGATTCCTTGCCAAAGACATGTTTATGGTGTTTAATAATTGATATGTTTTGATCTATGATCCATGGTGTTTATAATTAATTTATGCTTAAGTAGTGATAAGTGGGGAAGTATTGCCTTTATCTTATTGTTTTCTATTTAATTGCTTTCGTGACAACCCAATTGCTTTCTTTATAATCTGTTGCTTTTAATCTATTTTCATTCTTAGTTGTTTTGCTAAAGTTAATTCAGATTGTTTCTTCTCTATGTGATTGACCCTAACTTGCCCTATCTACCTGTTGGAAAGAGTTTGTTAGGTTTTTATTTTATGATTGTTTGACGACAGTGATCAGCTGGTAGAAGAACACTGGTCCAATCGGTTCTTTGTGCAGTTCCAGTTTATATTATGCAAACAACCATCTTGCCAGCCTAAACTTGTAATCAATTAAATAGATTGGCAAGAAATTTTCTTTGGGGTGGATCGAATACTTATGCTTTTAATCATCTTATTCATTGGGAAATGATTTGCTTGCCTAGACGGTTTGGTGGTTTAGGTATCCGTCAAGCGAGAGAGGCAAATTTAGCTTCACTTGCTAAAACAGGTTGGGCTCTTGAAACCAATAAAGACTCCATGGCGTGTGATGTGCTGCGGCGAAAATATTTATCTAATACCTCGCTCATCTACTTGGCGTCGGATTCTCCAATTCCGTCCCTTGTTGATGAAGGGGAGACGTTCGCTTATAGGTAACGACACCAAAGTCAGTATTTGGAAGGATTAGTGGGTGGGCGATGGTCCACTGGAAGATTCTGCTACTATGGATGTTGCTGATATGTTGAATTGGACTGTGGATAGACTCAACTCTGTTGATTGAAAATATGATGTTTCCCATATTCAGCATGTGCTTCCACAAGTTTGTATACAGAAGATTTTGGCCATTCCGATACCTTTTGCCGAGGAAAGGGATGATCGTCTCGTTTGGAGTGGCGAGAGCTCGGGGACTTTCTCCGCAAGGTCTGCTTTTAGCCTCATTCAAGATGTACATGTTCAAGCCCAACAGCTGTGTAATGGATCTGGCGAAGCAAAAGTACAAAACACATGAGATTTTTCTTATGGCTGCTTTATCAGGATAAGTTGAATACGAATGTAAATAGGGCTCGGTGGCAACTTGGAGTCGGTATGTTGTGTTCTAATTGTCAAGCAGCTATGGAGTCTTCTTTGCATTTGTTTCGAGACTGTAACTTTGCAAAAGAAGTTTGAAACTGCTGGTTTGCTCTTGGAAGATCACCAAATGGCTTCTATTCTTTAAATCTTGTTGATTTGTTACGGGATAATTGTGCCAAAAATTAGAGACATGTAAATGGTGTTACTTGGGCCTTTAAGTTCGTAACAACTCTGTGGTGTATTTGGAAAAGGTGCAACGCCCTAGTTTTTCGAAATACCTTTAGACCTGCGGGGAAAGTTTGGCAACGTGCTTGCAAACTTAGCCTTGAGATCGATAAGGCTTATGTGAAACATGCTAATCAAATTCCCAAAGTAGTGCAATGGGTGAAATGGAAGAAACCTCATACGGGTTGCTATGTGCTCAACACTGATAGTGCTGTTAAGCAGGATACGGGTTTTGCTTCTGCAGGAGGGTTGATTAGAGATGCCAATGGTGCTTAAATACGAGGCTTTGCCATGCGACTTGGCATCACAGATAGTCTTTCAGCAGAACTCTGCGACATAAGAGAGAGTTTGCGATTAGCTAAATCCCTTAATTTGACTAATGTGATTGTGTAGATGGATGCGAGTTTGGTGGTAAATTTCCTCAATCAAGGTATTACCCCTACTCATTTAAATTCGGTATTGGTCAAGGAGGCTTTGGAGCTGGTGCGAGGTGATTAGATCTGGGAGATTTTTCATGTTTATAGAGAGGGAAACCGATGTGTGGATTTTTTTTTTTGGCAAATTTTGGCCAAGATAGTCCATATGGGTCAGTGATGTTGGTTGATCCACCCCCGGGGCTACTTCCTTTGCTTGAGAATGATGCTGATGGCGTTGCTATCCGTTGATCTTAGCTGACTTTGTCGGCATCTTTTGTAAAAACAAAACAATTGGGTCTTGGAATTGTACAAAAATATATATGAACAGCTTAATTATATCTTCATTTTATAAGCTTGAAACATTCACTTAGGGAATGGTAGTGATTTGAGAAAATTGGAAGGATGAAATCAGATTCAGATAGCAAATGCGTGCTTAAAAGGGGAGGGAGAAAGAGAGAAGAAAGGTAAACGTGAATATGTGATAACGAGAGAGTGAGTTAAAATTTATTTAATCAATGCTGGACTTATTGTTACACCTGTCCATGAGTTGAGCTATCCACCAACATCTGAAGGTCTGCCCGAAATTTGATAGGGTTTGGACAAATATATAAAACCTAACTCATGGATACTTTTGAATTTATGGTCTAAGAATTTTTGCATTGGATTCCTATTATAAACATCCAAAATGAAAGAAGGGATATCCTCATGATTTTCACTAATATTTCAATATTAAAGCAGGCTAAGCAATTGTCTTGGCAAGTGTGTATAGTATGATATATGATATGATAATCATAATAAAATTCGATTCAAACTTCATTCTCCCTCCTGAAAGGATCGAATGATCGAATGAATGTAGGATTTTATTGATAGTTGTGTATTTATACACAAGTATTTACAAGTGTTTAGAATTGATAAGAGTTACAAATAGAATGGAGAACTATACAGTTGGCAGCTAAATATACAGGATAGGAAACCAAAGTTTATCCTTATCCCCCTCCCTCAAGCTAAGAGATCTGGGAGAACTCAAAGCTTGGTCCGAAGAAGTTGGAATCGTGTCCGAGACAAAGATTTTGTTAAGATGTCTGCAATCTGATCTGTACTGGGTAGATGACAAACTGTAATTTCCTTCTTCAAAACCTTGTCACGAACATAATGGAAGTCAATTTCCAGGTGCCGTGATCTTGAGTGAAATATTGGTGTCACAGTCAAGTATGTAGCGCTAAGATTGTCACACCAAAGCACTGGTTTGCTAGTCAAAGGGAATCCAATTTCGGACAACAACGACTGAATCCAATACACTTCAGCAGTGGCAAAAGCTAAGGCCCGATACTCAGCATCTGTCGAAGAGCGGGAGACTGTCCTTTGCTTCTTTGATGTCTAAGAAATTAGATTGGAACCATAGAACACCGCTACTCCAGTTGTGGATTTACGATCATCAAGACAACTGCCCCAATCCGAGTCAGAATAAGCATGAAGAGTTGAATTGGAGTGTTTAGTGATGTGTAATCCATGACTGGGAGTGCCAACAAGATATCGTAATATTCGTTTGACAGCAGACCAATGTTCTTCCTTTGGATCATGCATATATTGAGAGACTCTATTCACAGAGAACGAGATGTCTAGTCTTGTGATGGCAAGGTATTGGAGACCTCCGACTATGCTCCTATAAAGTGTTGGGTCCGAGAAAACACTGCCCATATCCTTTGTCAATTATTGCTGTGGACAAGATGGGCTCGATATAGAATTAGCTTGACTCATTTTTGCTTTCAATAACAGCTCAGCTATGTATTTATGTTGAGAAAGATGCATTCCCTTAGAGTTTCGATTCACCTCAACACCTAGGAAGTAGCTTAACTGGCCAAGATCTTTTAAAGCAAAAGAGTGTTGTAAAGAGTGAATGAGAGAGGCCAGTACCTTGGTGTCTGATCCGGTGACAATAATGTCATCGACATAAATCAAGCAGTAGAGTCGCGTGCCATTTTTGTTGTAGATAAACAAGGAAGAGTCTGTCTGTGATCCAACAAAGCCAAGTTTTACTAGTTGGTCAGTGAGACATTTATACCAGACCCGTGGTGCCTGCTTTAATCCATATAATGACTTCAGTAATTTGCACACATAAGAAGGATAATTTGGATCAATGAATCCTGCCGGCTGTTCCATATACACAACCTCATCCATCTTGCCAAGTAGAAACGCATTAGATACATCGAGTTGCTTGATCTCCCAACAATGCTATATTGCTAAGGAAAGAATAAGCCGAATGGTTTGTGGCTTAATGACCGGACTGAATGTCTCTTAGTAATCAATTCCAGGGCGTTGATGAAACCCTTTGGCAACTAGTCTGGCTTTCATTCAGTCCACTGAGCCATCCTTTTTCCGCTTAATGCGAAAGACCCACTTGCACCCTACTACATTCTGAGCCAAGGTTCTCGGCACCAATTCCCAAGTCCTATTTTGGAGCAAGGCATTATACTCATCCGCCATGGCTTGCCTCCATTCTGGTATTTTCAACGCCTGTGTAGTAGTAGTGGGTTCTGTTTGCAAGCTTGTCGCATGTGGGGAGGCTTTTGGCTTTGGTTTGAGGCTTCCAGTTTGAGACCTTGTGACCATTCGATGTGTGGCTTTGGTGGTTGTCTGTTGTGGTGGTGGGTTGTTATTTGGAGAAGTCTACGATTAAGGAGAGACCTGGAGAGCTTGGGGCTGGTGGGATAGGTTCGGTTGGGATTGATTCTTTGTTTGGTTTGGTAGGTGTAGTCGGGTTTGTTGGAGTGTCTAGACTTGATGGTTCAATTGGTGGTGGTATAGGTTCGGGTGAAGATTTGGTTATAGAGGAAGCATGTGGTGGTATTGGTTTTGGGAGGCTTTGATTTTCAACTCGTGATATTGCCAAGGGTGTGATTATGGATGCCGATGGTTGAGATTGTGCCACTGGACCAGAGGTCACTTTGAATGGAAAAACATGTTCATAAAAAATGACATGGCGTGAGATAAAAATTTTACCATTTGAAAAATCGAGGCAGCGGTAACCTTTGTGAAGCTTGTTTAAACCCAAGAAGACACACTTGGAAGATCGAGGAGCAAGTTTATGTGCAACATAGGGGCGGAGCCAAGGGTAACATAGACAACCAAAGGTTTGAAGGCTGTCATAGTTAGGTTTATCCTGAAAAATGATCTCATATGGGCTTTTGTGTTTTAATTTTGGTGTCGGTAGTCTATTAATGATGTAGACTACGGCATCAAAGGCAAATGACCAGTATTTTAATGGAACTGAGGCATGGTGCATAAGTGC
The DNA here is from genome assembly GCA_001974825.2 of Corchorus olitorius. Taxonomy (NCBI): domain Eukaryota; kingdom Viridiplantae; phylum Streptophyta; class Magnoliopsida; order Malvales; family Malvaceae; genus Corchorus; species Corchorus olitorius. The sequence continues at coordinate 22,656 of AWUE01019990.1, read as the reverse complement.
CAAACCTGTTTCAACAACGTGTCTATGTTTTCTTTCAGCACATCCATTTTGTTCAGGAGTGTGTGGGCATGAGCTTCGTTGAGTTATTCCATTTTGAGCAAGATATTGGGTTAAGGATTGATATTCTCCGCCCCAGTCTGCTTGAAATGACTTGATAGGTCTGAACTTGATAAACACATTTAAGACATCATATTTATTTTTAATTGTAAATATCCAAGAATACTTGCTGAAATGATCAAAGAACAAAACATAATATAAAGATCCATCAATTGAATTTATTGGTGAAGGGCCCCAAACATAAGAGCAAACAAGTTCTAAAGGTTGTTTAGCCTGAAAGGAAGACTCTGGAAAAGCTAATTTCTTAGCTTTGGTAACACTACAAGCATGACACAAGGTTGATGGAGTTGTAGACTTGAAATAAATTGAACTATTTTTTAAGGCTTGATGACATGTACGGATAGAAGCATGTCCAAGTCGGGCATGCCATGTGGTGAGACTTGCAAGGTTTGCTTGAACTGGAGCTGACTCGAAGTGAATTGGGTATAACCCATTCTTACTCTGGCCGTTGAAGAACACCTGTCTCGTGTGGATATCCTTAACATCAAAATGATCAGGAAAAAGTTCCAAAGAAACATTGCTATTCTTTGTGAAAGAATTGACAGAGAGCAAATTATTTGAAGTAGATGGAACATGTAAAATGTCATTGAGCTTAAATGAATGATTATTAACAAAAAAAATTGATGCACCAACATTAGAGATAGGAAGGGTTTTACCATTGCCTATGGTGACCGAATCATTGCCATTGTATTCATTATGAATTGCCAAGTTTTCCAGGTTCGTAGTGAGATGGTGAGTGGCACCTGAGTTGGCTAACCAGGGATTGGAGTTTGGAAGGTGTGTGGCAGCAAGATGTCCTTGAGGTTTCATGTTGGTTGATGGTCGGGTTGCTCCATTTCTAGGCGTTGGGCATTGCCTAGCATTGTGTCCAAATCCATTGCAATTATAGCAATTTAGATTCTGATAGTCAATGGAATTGTTACCTTCATTATGAGGTACTGCATAGTTCGAATTCTGGGTAGCAAAATTTTGCCTTCCTCTGCCTCATCCGCCTCATCGGCCTCTTCCTCTATTTTGAGGGCTCTGACGTGCTACATAATTAGCAGTTGGAGTGATCTGGGCACTTGTTTGGTCTGCTCCAAGCTGAGCCTCCTCGCTGAGCAATAAACCATATAAGTTTTCGAACTTGATGGGTTCTAGTCGAGCCTCCAAGGCTCGAACAAAGGGGCGGTATATGTCTCCTAAACCGCCTAGGACAGCATCAATAAGCAGTTCTTCATCAATTTGGCTGTTTAAAGCCGCCAATTGATCATAAATGCTCTTTGCTCGTTGCATATATGTAGTGATTGAATCGATTTTCCTTTCGATTTTGAGCAAGGCAGATCTTAGTCGTCGGCTCTGTGGCTTCGATCCTGAAGCAAAGGAGGCTACCAGCTTCTCCCATGCTTGCTTGGCGGTGGTAGCACCTACTACCTGAGGTAAGACTCCTTCCGATAATGAACAAGCAATCCAACCGAGAACCATCTGGTCTTGTTGAAACCATTTGGTATAGGCTGGATTCGGTTGATTGTTGAGCATAGCTACAGGAGTTTCGATGTCGCCTTCGATGTGATTAGCATGATTATAGCTCTAAATTATAGGCCGGATTTGAGTTTGCCAGAGGAGAAAGTTTGTTGATCCAGCATTGGTTGTTTCAATAAGCGACATGATTGAAAGCTTTGATTAAAAAAAGAAAAAGAAGAGGTGTCTCGATTAAGAGTTTGAAGGCTTTGAAACCATGAAAGGATCATTTGATCGAATGAATGTAGGATTCTATTGATAGTTGTGTATTTATACACAAGTATTTACAAGTGTTTAGAATTGATAAGAGTTACAAACAGAATGGAGAGCTATACAGTTGGCAGCTAAATATACAGGATAGGAAACCAAAGTTTATCCTTATCACCTCCCTCTTAATTTCCTACAATCTCCACCTTTTCACTATACATATGATGACCAATTATAGGACGAACTATAAGATTCCCCGTTTGTATAAAAGATTTAGCTATCCTATTAAGAAGATAGAAAATATTAGGAAGAATGACATTTGATAAAAAATTTATCTATACTATATATAAAAGTACGAATAAGGGGAAACTTTATGTTTTCCGATTGTACCATTTTTTTTCAAATATATTTCTAAATTGCCATTATTAAATAATATTTTAATTATTTCATTATTAAAATAATGAAAATTTAGATTATCTTCATTAATTAGGATCTAATATGACCAATAAGAATGCTCCACATCATCCTTAGTATCTGAAATTTCGTCCAAAACATTCTCCAAGTCGGTTTAGGAGAAGATCAATTCTGTCCAGAAATTTGAAGGGCAAAATCGTCCACCGTAATGGCAGAATTAGGTCTCGAGGTAAACATAAAAGTTGTAGATCTTGGAATCCTCTTTCCAACGGTACCTCATTTGCATTTTTCTGAGCTCTGAATTAAAAGTTATGAATTTTCTTCCAAAACTGCTATTGTGAAGTCCTCCTTGAAATAGGATTTAACATCATTACTGCATCATAATTACTAATTGGACTTGAACAATACAAACGAATTGGGCCTGAGAGTATCATATTTAGGCTTCAAGACATCTGTCTTGACAATTTGGGCTTTATGGACTCAAACGGGTCTAATAGACCTATTGGTCCGAAATTAGACAAGATCAATAGTTTCTCCATCTATACTATATATAAAAGTACGAATAATGAGAAATTTTATGTTTTGCGATTGTACCATTTTTTTCAAAAATATTTCTAAATTGTCATTACTTTTTTTTAAAAAAAAACTGCCATTACTTAAAAATTAGACTTTTATGTTTTATATATATTAATATATTATTATTGGCCAACTCAATTTCTACTATATATATTATAATTTATTTATGATCTCATTTTAAATTTAAATCTTACTCAAACTATTTTATATATATTTCTACTTATCCAAATTAATAACGATAATAAATATGTAGCAAAAAAAGAACGATGATGATAAATATATGATTGTTGCATTTGTAATTTTGGTATCATTTTTCTTAAACGTATGTTCATAAGGTACAATGGCCATGAAAAGAGTTTGAATTTTTCTTTTTCCATTTTAAAATTTATGTTATTTTTGCAGTTATAAAAAAAAACTACCGTCTAGGTATGGTATTGATTAGTTCTTGTCATGCTTTGGGAATTTCATTTTCCTTTATCACTCTTTTTAACTTATTTTCTTCATTATTTTCATTACTATGTTTGATGATTGCTTAAAACGATTTTCAAAAGGAGTTGAATTTTTAAATGTATAATCATACTATAAGAACTAAACCGGATTAGATTGCCAAAAAAAAACCAAAAAAAGTGTCACTTATTTTCTTCATTTTTTTAGTACTATGTTTGATGATCTCTTATAACGATATTACAAAGTGACGTGCTATTATACTACCAAGTGGATGAGCTCAATTCAAATATGCATATGTATATACTATCAAGGAAGGAATTCAATATGAATTATACATGTTTGTAAGACTGAATGGACGAGTTCGATCAGCGAATGGAGGAGCTTAATATGATTGATTTATATAGTACTAAATAGAGGAGTTCAACCTGATAATGATATATGATTTTATAGAGAGATTGTCGAAATTTCATATTATAGTATCAAAAAATTGTAGGGAGATTAATAAAACTCACAGAGAGATTATGAAAAATCATAGAAAAGTTACAAAATTCGTAGGAAAGTTTATTAAAATTTCATAGTTAGGTCATCAAAGTTTCTTATGGAGTTTATCACAATTTTATAGGTAATTATCAAAATTTCATATGGTGGTTATCAAAATTTAATAGGGTGATTATCGAAATTTCATAAAAATATTCAATTGAAACATGTTGGGTCACGTGCAACGCACGTGAAAGCTAAAACTAGTTAATCTAAATATACCAATATAATATAAAATATTAAATCCCATATTCGGCAATCTATACCATCCTTGCTTAAACCAAAAGTTTTGCTTCCAAAAAACAGGACAAGGTTTGTAACATTATTCTTCCTCTAGCCTTCCAAACCCGATCACACTATAAATACAAATTCAATCTTCTTCTTAATTAGTAATTAGCTTCATCTATTATCTACATTTTGAGTATAATTACCTTCTTTTAAATGGTTGTTATTCGGTGGTTAGTTATTTTCGCAGTTATTGCAAGCATTTGCGACGGAGTACATAGTTGGTCATGACCAAGGACGGAAGGTCGGAGTTGATTATAAAGATTGGGCTGACACCAAGCAATTCTTTGTGGGAGACACTCTAGGTATACATATTTATTGTTTTTCTATTTTTTCTTCATTTGTGAGTCCCATAAGATAACTGATAAGTCCAACTAAAATTCTAGGTGTGTAATTGAGAAAATTCCGCATGTAAATATTAAGTCACATTAGGGCTAGTTTATCTGTTCAGACAATCTGTCCAAGCCTTGAGTTCTATAAGTGGGTCCGTATCAGATGACATACATTAATCCAGGCTTGAGGATGTCCAAGCCTTGAGTTCTATATATAAGCCTGATTCTTTATTATTTTTTATTAGATGTTTAAATGTATAAAGTGATATTTGATTGTAATGAGATTTCTATTGCATTCTTCTAAAAAATATTTATATACTATATAAGTCTAAACTTCAAAACCATTGACCTGAAATATCTAAAATAACCTTTTTAATTTTAAAAGTTTAGTATTCACTTAAAGGGTAAACATGTATTTATCAAATTAAACTTTTAAAGTTCAATATGTAATTTCATTTATCAATTAAATTAAATATATTATTATATTAAAATTTATAATTTCTTTTACCGCATCCTTATTTCAATTAATTTTTAATTTCTATGTAATATATATAATAACTAAAATACTTACATTAATTAAATGTAATACTATAATAACTGAAATACTTACATTAATTAAATTCTTAGGTATTTTTTTTAATTCAAATTCTTAAGTATTTGTGCTAACGTACTGACTAAAAATAAATATTGTTTTGTTGGCAAAAAAAAGAAATATTGTTTCCTTAAATAATAAATAAATCGGATATTTAATATCTTTTATAATTTTGAAATTTTGTTTGACATTGATCTAATTTAATTTAATAAATCAACCACTAATGTTCAACTAATTTTTTTTTGGTATAGTTCTGTATATATAATAGTAATGCATTGTATCTTATTCACTTCAACTTTGATAGTAACCTTAGACTTAAAAAATTAATAACATTCACCATTGATAAATAATCGGATCTTTAATATCTTTTATAATTTTGAAATTTTGTTTGACATTGATCTAATATAATTTAATAAATCAACCACTAATGTTCAACTTAATTTTTTTTTGGTATAGTTTTTATATATAATAATAATGTGTTGTATCTTATTCACTACAACTTTGTTAGTAATCTTAGACTTAAAAATTAATAACATTCACCATTGATAAAGTTATTAAGCATGTAAGGTTGCTACATTTCTTGATATAATACTATAGTTTAGCTTTCTAATTAGTAAGCATAAATGAGAAATTTGATAACCAAAATTGCTAAGAATGTAAGGTTATTAAATTAGTTGAAAGTTATCTAAAAAAAATTAGTTGAAAGTAGTATATTGCCTTTTTAATGATCATTATAGTTTTTTTTTTGTAACCTTAAATAAGATCATTACCTTTTTGCTATGTTATTTTAGATCACATTGATCATTCATTAATTTGGTGGAGTTATAGCGAGATATCAATTTTAATTTTACTTCAACTTGCCAAAGATACGCATATATAGTATATAAATTATTTCTCTATCACCAAAAAAATAGGAAGGACATATGAATTAGTAACTAGGAACCAATTTTGTACACCTAATTTTATACTTCCTTATGTTGCATTAAGTTTAGTTATAAGTTATAACCTTATATGGAAATTTGACTTACAGGTCTGGGTATGTTTGGTTGAATTGTGAGATTTTGGAGAAATATGATAATCAAAACTACAAAAAATGTAATAAGAAATATGATAACCAAAATCACAAAAGATGTAAGGTTATTGAATTAGTGGATAGTACTATACCCCTTTTGTGATCATTATAGGTTTTTCAGAAACTTTTGAGAAAAAAAAATGGCAAATATTCATCGTTGATGAAAGTTTACTAATGTTATTAAAAAACAAAGGATTGGTAAATACAATTTTAATAACTTTTATAGCATTTTTAGTAAATTTAAGTGATAAAATTTGTAACACTTTATTGATGATAAAAGGTTACTAAAATTAATAAGATATAAGGTTCTTTCAATCTAAATAGTACTATGATGTTTTCCATAACCTTTTAAGTAATTAATCTTAGATAAGAAAATCAGTACTGTACGTATCTTTATAGTGTAAGGTCATTAAATATTTTAGTTGATAGTACAATACATTTTTTATGATTATTATAGCTTTTTCAGTAACTTTTGAGGAAAAAAATGGTAAATCTTCACCATTGATGAAAGTTTACTAATGTTATTAAGAATGTAAGGATTGGTAAATACAATTTTAAAAACTTTTTATAGGTTTTTTAGTAGATTACTCAAGTAATTAAATTGGTAACTTTCATTATTAATTATAAAAAGTTACTAAAATTAATAAGGATGTAAGATGACTTTTTTTTGCTACAAAAGTATCAGAAAGTATAAGAGATGGTAGTAACTACGGCCTTAGGATGCCAACCCCGATCCGGTCTTCAATAAGGAGGTAAGATGACTTGAATCTAGATAGTACTATAATGTTTTTCGGCAAAAAAAAAACTAATTAATGTAAGGATTGGTAAATACAATTTTAATAACTTTTTTAGCCTTTTTAGTAGATTACTTAAGTAATTAAATTGGTAACCTTCATTATTGATCATAAAAAGTTACTAAAATTAATAAGGATGTAAGATTATTTGAATCTAGATAGTACTATAATGTTTTCATAACTTTTATATCCTTTTATTTAAGTAATCTTAGATAAGAAAATTAATCAACGACCAATATTACTAATAATGTAAGGTTATTAAAAATAGTAGACTGTAAAATACCTTTTTGGAATTTGGATAACCAATACAAGTTTTTTAGTAATTTTAGGTAAGAGAATTGATAACTATTTTATTACTTAAGTTACTAAGGATTTAAGGTTACTTAATTTTTATTGATAGCATCGTAGCCTTTTTAATAACCTCTAAAGGATTTTTTTTTTGGTTACTTATGTAAGAAAATCAGTATTAATTACTTACTAAAGATGTAAGATATCAATTAAGAATATAATTAAGGTTGTTAAATTTGTTGATAGCATCATGCCTCGGTCCTAAAACGTTTTTTTTAGACATCTAATAAAAAAACATGTCACTCGATAAGTCTCGGTCCGAAAACGTCTTTTCTTATGCATCTAATAAAGAACATGTCACTTGATATTTGATTAATATACTATCTATGTAACAACACTGGATTAATTCTAACTAAATTTATCTAATTAAACATAAAAGTAATAATAAAATGCAATAGATGTAACATAAAATCAATAAAAAATATTGTAAGTTTCTTTACAACTTTGCCTTAATTGATGTTAAAATAATTTTGAAAGATTAATTTGAGGTGAAACGAATAATTTTGCAAAAGAATATGAAATCCAAAAATAGAAGAGAAGAAAAATCGAGTTTTCTATATTCCAAAAACGATACTTGCTGCATTCAATTAAAAATAAAAAGCTAATTTTCATCCATTTCAAGAGCTTCATAGTTTGAAATTTTAGATAAGTTTCAACTGTTAAACCAATAAATTTTCCTACGTATCATGAATATCGGTGAGAAGTTATTCAAAAAAGGGTTTAGAAGAGAAAGAAAATAAGATGAAAAGAGGAAGGAAACAAGCTTAAAAGTATTTATTATTCCCTCCCCATTATGGATTAATTAGGATTAAGTGATTTTAATGGGATTTTTTTGTACAAGTTAGAATATGGTAGTAGCATTCAAAACTTATTTGATAGCGAACATTATAGTTATTTTTATATAATCTTAAATAGTTTTAAGTATGAAAATTCATAACTTTTTTTTTATATATAAAAAGTTACTAAAATCATCTAAGAGCGCAATTAGGTTTGTAGAGAGCATTATAGCTATTTTAATACCTTTTATAATTTTTTTAGTAATTATAGATTACAAGATTAATAACAATCATAATTGACGAAAATTATTAATTAAAAGTAATAAAAACATAAGGTTACTGAATTTTTTGATAGGATTATAGCTTCTTTTTTTTTTCATAATCTTCGCAACTTTTTTTACTAATCTTAGATATGAAAATTATACTCCTCATTAAATTGATAAAATGCTACAAAGTTTATTAAAGATGTTAGGTTACTAAATTAGCTTATACTATAAAAAATTTTTTATAACCTTTATAACTTTTTTTAACAACCTTAAAGAAGAACATTGGCAAATGCCATTATTGATAAAAGGCTGCTAAAATTTACTAACAGTATAAGGTTAATTACTGAATTTATTGATAACATTCAAAAACCCTTGATAACTTAAATAGCTTGTTTAATGAACATTTGATGAGGAAATTGATAATCTTATTCTTATTCTTTTTTTATTTTTTATTTTTGCATCAAAGATTGATAACCTTCTTAATTGATTAATGTTTAACTTTCGTTCTTAATAGTCCTGTAGTTTCTTTAGTAAATTCAAATAAGAAAATTGATAACCTTCCTATTGAAGATAACCATAATTGTATAATAATTTAAGTTTTTTTTTTGTTCGTTCAATGAGATTAATTATTTCAAATTTCTGTAAACTAAATGACCAGATTTTGATGATTAATTAATCAAAATTTATGAAAATGAAAAGTACGCATGTGTGGAATATATGATTTATCAATTATTAACATACGTGCAGCGCACGTGCTTTAACTAGTATATATATATATATATATATATATATATAGTACCATTAATTAATGCGCACACACCATAAGTACATTACAACGCAGGAGGAGGGGGAGGATAATGGGTCGCCTGTTCAAAATATAAAATGTATAGACTCAATAAAAAATCTTTAGTTTTTTTGTTTTTGTTTTCGCAGATTTCAGATACAAGCCTGGGAATCACAGTGTCTTCCAAGTAAAGAATGACATTGGTGCAATATTCCAGACAAAAGCAAAGGCTTATTTAGTGGAAATGATACAATATTGTTAAATTATACTAGCACAGTTCTTCAATGGTTCATTTGCGGAGTAAGCGCGCGATATCACTGCCTAAGAGGGCAGAAACTAGCGATTCGTGTGAAATACCCCACGCCACCTCCACCTCCAAGCGCTGCTCTCACTGCCAAACGCCCCATTTCCATCTTCTTGCTAGGCATAACATTCGTCATTTTGGCCATGCTCAACTAGAACTTTTATGTGATGTATGTATATGTATGTATGTATTAACTGGTTTTATATGCTTTGCAATTAATTTACTTAATTACATGCAATATTAAGAAATCGAGATTAATAAAGTACATCTTATAGGAAAGAAAAGCTGGAATTTAACCATTGGAATCGATGATAAAATTGGAAAACAAAGACAAAAAAAAATAAAAAATCCAAGTCAAACGTCATGATACCAAGAACCAAAGGAAACGGAGTGTTATAAAACCAGGCCCAAGCAATGTTTACTAGACCAAATTTCCCAAATATTAGGCCATTTTAAATTGAGTTTAATAGAGTAAATTTAATGAGCTAAATATTCGAAGGGTTTAACATTTTAATTTGGTGAAATCAGGCCGCGCGCCTAACATTCTAAAATTGTCCTAAATAAAGGTCCGACGATTCTATTTTTCAATGCCACTTGTTTTTTTTTATAACATTCAATGCCACTTGTTAATTTTTCAGTAGCTAATGATCTGGTCAGGTCCTTATTTGGGTTGAAATAGATCTGATTTGACCAATTTGAAAGGTTAAATCCTAAATTATCTAACTTTTTTAAACCCTTAGAACAATTAGCCTAATGTAAATTTATTTGATTTTTTTTAGGTAGAGTCTTATTTTTTATTGTACAAAGAAGTTAATTGATTAAAAATTGTTTGAGCAAAAATATCTAAAGATGTTTGGGAGAAATTATTAAGTGGAACTAACCCATTATGTCAGCTATGAAACCAACCACTAAAATTATGACAACTCAACAATTTTCTAAAACCATATCCCAATAATATCTTAAATTTGGGGAATTATTATACGGATGGTTTAGTTTAAAAGAGGTTAAACTTTGGGCTATAATTAGAGCTGTCCAAGGGTCGGGCCGCCTGTCCAAACCCGTAAGCCCCCGATATTTGGGAGGGTTTGGACATAAATGTAAAGCCCATTGGATGGGCTTGGGAAAATTTTTTAAGCCCGTTTAAAAAATAAGCCGGGCTTGGTCTTGAGTGTTAAAGCCCTAGATAATAATGATATAATTTTTATATTACAAAACCCGTTTAGTCGGGTCGGGTCGGGTCGAGCTTGGGCAATCAATATGGTCACTTATATCAAGCATGGGCTCGGCTCGAACCCGACTTGAGCCTGATCATGGACAACTCTAGCTACAATTGTGGCTAAAATTTAGGAGTTGATTTGACATAGTATAATTTTAATGGTTAATCTCATGGCTGACATGATGGGACGGTCCCATTTAATAATTTCTCAACGTTTGAAGGGAAAAATCTAAGAAACCCAAAAAAAAAATCAAAATGTCCATTAATAGTTAGCCATCCTTTATTTTTTTTTCAACAAAAAAAGTCTCCTACATCATTAGCCCCAGGGGCTCATGGTCCCCTGCTTCCTAGAGACTCCATGGTGAGGGGCACAACTGCGGGCAGTAGTGGGGCTTGTCAAAAGTGTATCTTAACACATGGTGAGGACATATATATAAGAATCTTTGTGAGAAAACATTGTGTTTACTTATACTCGAACTCATAACCACGCCTACGGGAACCTTACACTCAGCTTCCTGCCACTAAACCACCTCACAGAGGCTAATTAGCCATCCATTATAAATTATCAAAATATCAAAAAACTTTTATATTGTGCATTTAGTTCCTCAACTCTTGATCTAGTCTGACAAAGAGGTGATGTCAGAATTTTTGTTTTCTTTTTCTGTCCTAGACAAAACTTAATCCAATTTTAGGCAATGCTGCCAATGCAAGTATCAACAAAAGAAAGGTCCTTTATATCATCAATTTCACAAAGTCCTTTACTTAAAATAGTAAAAACAAAAGATTTCCTTATTATTTCCGTTTTCCTTTTGTTGTTTAAGCCAAAGGCAAACCCCCTTTAGATTGCTGATTTTACGTACTGTCAAAGCATCTCCAGTCGCCAAGAGCACATACATGGAAAAAACACAAATATGCAAAAAATTATATAATAGAATATAAGCAGAATAATTCTCCAAAGAATATTCTTCACTAAACTTTTCGTTGAACTTTGGATCCCACGAGAAAAGCTAGTTAAAGACCGGCATTAGTAAATTTAGATTTTTTTTTTTGTGATTCTTTTTTCTTTGTTACTAGAGTATAGTTCAAAAAAAAAAACATAGTAATAGTATTACAAATCAAAATACTATTAATTATTAAATATAAATTTTTAGATGATAAATACGATTCTAAATACATGGTTTGCTAATTATGTGGATTTTGCATTTTTATTTGGTTGAATCAAAGATATCCCAAAACTCAACTTGAAACTAATTCCTTTCAGTCAAAAAATGTAAAAGGTTAAAATTCTAGCAATAGATGCCCTATGGCTATATATCTAAAGAACATTTCATTCTTCTTTTTTTTTAGCCGGATTGGGCCGGATTAGAAAATCAACTTCTTTAATAGAGCCCTAAATCGAGGTTAATGGCCTCTTCTAATGTCATATATTGTGTAAAATTAATAGGTAAAATGTCAAATCAAATTATATCCTATAAAATTAATCTTCAAATTGTCCCCTGTCACCATCCTTAGAAATCATATTATATAGCTTTTGGTCCTAGATCTTGTAGTCCTCCGAAGCCAAGCTTCACACTATAAATACATACTTGCTGCATTTTTCAATACTCACAAAAACATACCTTAAAGCAACATTGAAATAACTAAATCTCCTTAGCTTCTTTTATCTTATATATAATTTTCAACATTCTCATCATGGGTGTCCATCGACCATTAGTTATCTTTGCAATTGTTGTTGCCATTGCTCCGATAATCTCATTTGCGACGGAGATCGTCGTTGGGGATGAAGCCGGATGGAGGTTAAATTTTGATTACCAAAATTGGGCTAATGGCAAGAAGTTCACTGTTGGAGACACTCTAGGTATACAATATCACACTTGTGTTCATTATATAATAATTAATTTTCAAAATCAATCTTATATTTTGTTTGCAATTCTTAGTATATCTTAATTAACCTACTAATCATCATTTTAATCTGTTCCATTAATCCTTGTTTTTTTTTCTTGTTTTGGATGTACCAAAAAAAAAAATTAATCCTTGTTTTGGTACTTATGTAGTTTTCAAATACAAGCAAGGAGATCACAATGTATACAAAGTGAATGGAACCGATTTCCAAAACTGCAATGTTCCAAAAAACAATTCGTTGGGACTTTTCACTGGAAATGATACAATTAAGTTGGCAGCTGCGGGAGATAAATGGTATATTTGTGGAGTTGGCGACCACTGCAGCCAAGGGATGAGGCTTAAAATATCAGTTTCAAACTCTGCTCCTGCCTTGTATGCCAAAGTGCCCATTTTCCAGATCTTTTCAGGGATAATCTTCGCCATGGTCGCCATGACCACTGTTAACTAATATATAGTACTATTTGGTATTTAGTCACATACCAAGCATACACATATATGCATTTGGTTTTGTTGGGATAAATAATATATATGCATTTGAGATTAGAGCATATATATGATTTGTAAGGGATTGAATTTGTTTCTTTTGATTCTCTGTTAAAATAGATGCTTTATTAGCTTATCTAGCTGTATGAAGAATTGAGGAGATTTACCTACAATAAATTAAACTTGTACTAAGCTTTGCTTACTCCTATGAGATGATATAGGTAAATATCAGATCCTTGTAGCACTTTATAGAAATGAAAATGTTCGAATTCAAATATACAACAACTTCAAACGTTGTTAGACAGTTTGGCCGAGTGGTCTAAGGCGCCAGATTTAGGCTCTGGTCCGAAAGGGCGTGGGTTCAAATCCCACAGCTGTCAAATTTTATTTTATTTTCCTTTTTCCATTATTCAAAAAACAAACTTAGCTCGTTATTCAAAAAAACAAACTTAGCTCATCAACCTAAAAAACAACGAGCTAAAATAGGCTTTTAAGTGGGGTTGTCTTTGGAAGCTGTTTCCATCTCTATATATAACTGCAGGCAATGCTCCTTAACTTCAAGTTTTTCAAATTCCAACTGAATCTTAGAGGAGAATAGCTACAGAAAAATAGTTTCTTTTGCTTGTGCAATAACAATTTTGCTTTTATATACCAAATGATTCTTAAAAGCTTGATCGACGTATTAGAAATAAATTCAATTTTTACCAACTAAAACTTGTGTATATGTATGCTATGGTTAAGCAGAATTATGTATTTGATTAAAATCGTTCCCACCAAATCCCACATCATAAGTGTGAAGAAAAATGTGTCCTTTATATAGAGCGTAAGTCGAATATTTGATCGCCGAGCTTGGTAACGCAAGCTTGTGACTCAAGTGGGGGCACTATGGTGATGGGACATTAGGCTTGAATCCATTGAGTCATGTTCAAGTGGCTGGTCCCTGGCTTGCCCGCGTTCTGAGCTAGGAGTTGTGCCAAGGGACTCAAGATCTGGGTCTCGTGGTGTGGCTCCTAGAGTGGAGTTCGAGCACCGAACAGCGAGGGCCTCTTGGTTCCAACATGGCCCTGTGGGTTGAGCTTAAACCGAACCATCACTGTTTTCTTTTTTGATTCATTCATCTTACTTACGTAAATTCTTTTACATTTAGTGACTAATTATTTTGTTAAATCTATATAAAAATTATCAACAAGTTCAAGTAGTTCTAGTATACCATATACATCCATGTAAACCCGACCCGTACGTGCCTCTGTTTTGAGGGAACAAAGCAATATTCGGTGGGAGGAATTTTCCTTTTCGAACATACAAAAGAGTATTTCTTCCAAAAGCCAACAACATATAAACCCTGAAAATCTCTAAAAAAGAACATATATTTCTAAGCAAAAGAGAAAAAACCATAAAAAAATTTAAAAGTGAAGAGAGAAATGCTACTAAAATTTTAGTTAAGTAGTGCAGTCTGCAGGCATACTTCTATGTTGTGACATGTGGTTATAGTTTTTGTTTTCTTCTTTCAAAATCTTGTAGGCTTGCGTTTGGACATTTCCAATTCAAGATTATTACATTTAAGTATTTCTATTAGGAAAAACAGAACTAATTAGTATCATGTTCTCAAAGAAAACAAGAAACCTTCTTACTTAATAATAATCAAACAATATTTTGCAGTCCAACGTATTAATTAAAGAAATGCTGACCATTCATTGCCGCTTTCTTACAATATCGAGGCATTTTCATGATAAATTATTTAGTTTTCATAGCTAATCAAGTAAACTATAAATATGCCCTTAACTGCAACTAAATACCCAAACCAGCTTTCAATCAAGAATCAGAAACCGAAGCTTAGTACAAAGACTTGATCTATTGCTAAGCTTCAAAATGGCTTACAACAACTTTCTCATGATCGCCATTGTTGCCTTATTTCTTCCCACAATTTCCATGGCGACAACTTATATCGTTGGGGATTCTAGCGGGTGGACCATTAATTTCGATTATCAAGCTTGGGCAAAGGACAAAGTGTTTTATGTTGGTGATAAATTAGGTATACATACATATTAATTCAATTCTTCTGAGGGGATGATTGAATTCAATTCTATTAGTTAATGTTTTCTAAACACAAATGTTCAATTGAGTTTCATACTACTTTTTCTTTTTTCGAGTTTCATCTCTTTTAAGCTAAAGTCCTTAATTTTCTTTTTGTCTGAACCACAAATTTTCAGTGTTCCAATACCCTCAGGGAGTTCACAATGTGTTCAAAGTAAATGGTACTGCCTTCCAGAATTGTACCGTTCCACCAGCAAACCAAGCACTCACATCCGGAAACGACACAATTCTCCTTGCAACCCCAGGAAGGAAGTGGTACATTTGTGGTGTTGCCAACCATTGTTCCGCCTATGGTCAAAAGCTTGCTATCACTGTCCAATATTCATATGGTTTGGCACCAGCTCCGGCTCCATCTACAATTCCAACTACACCTGCAACACCAACTGAACCTTGGGCACCAGCTCCTGCTCCATCTTCCCGTTGGGCACCGGCTCCTTACCCACCTTCGGTACCAACTACGCCAGCAACACCAGCTGAACCTTGGGCACCAGCTCCTGCTCCATCTGCTTGGGAACCACCAACTGAACCTTGGGCACCAGCTCCGTCTCCATCTGCCCCTTGGGAACCACCAACTGAACCTTGGGCACCAGCTCCGTCTCCATCTTCCCCTTGGGCACCAGCTCCTTCTTCACCTTCAGTACCATCAACACCAACTGAACCTTGGGCACCGGTTCCATCTCCCTATCCATGGTACTAATCAGCCAAATTTTGGAGCCATATATTAGGGATTCTCATCAAGTTTTTAGAGCACTCTTATTATATGTTTTTGAGTATGATCAACATTATACTAGTTATTTCCCTAAAACATAGTACGCTTGTTATTGATTTTTATGTTTATTTGTGGTTCTGATATGATTGTTTGCTATTGATTACGAATCAATAGTACAAGGCTGCCTTGTTATTCAATTTCGTTTACAATGTTGGTTGGTTATAATTTCCATTTTAAATTTTCTTTCCGAGAAATGCATCACTGTACTTTATATTTATATGGTAAATGGACAACTGATTAATGTCAAAAGAAGCATATCATGAATCCTAAATTCAGGAAGAACAAAAAAAATTGATTGGGATTAAATCAGGTGATCTTTGTGCCACTCAACCGGCTGATGTGATGAAATAACTAATAAGCATTGCCATTATTATTTATTTCATTTCATCCTAAAGAACTCAGTTTGATAGTGAACTTTTGTTTCAAGATGCATAGAATGTTTGGCTTGCTCTGTTTTGGCGGTTAATAATTAAAAGCATATTTTATGAACAGATGATCAAAGTTCCAAAGGGAAAATCAATATTACACTTTCCCTTCAGAGAAATCTGAAAATCAATGTTGAGAAAGGACAAGCAAATTAACTTGGATATATGGTCTTTGACTCTTTGGTGCCACTTCCAACCAACCATGTAATGCTATGGAATTCAGCATTCTGAGTGCATACTTAGGAAAAAAAAAAAACCTCTGTCATTGAATAGTAAAACATTCTTTTCTTGCATTAAATATGAAGCAATATCTTCCAATTGGCCTAAAGTAACATTTTTGTTATGGTACTTAAATTTTAATTTTGGACATTTTACCTCATGAATTCTCAATTTTGGACATTTTACCCTATGAACTCTCAATTTGAGCCTCTGTTGCCCCTTGAGTAACAGACGTAACTAACGGCACCGTTATGGCGCTGACGTGGTGTGACATGTCGAACGGAGTTTTGGATGTTTTACCCCCTGGACTTGTAAGTTTTGGACGTTTTGCACTCTAAGTAACAAGAATTTCAATTCGGATTTGATCTAACGTCTGTTATTCGGGGGGCAATGGAGGCTCAAGCCTCAAATTGAGATATCAGGTGGCAAAATGTCTAAATGCTACAAGTTTAAGGGGGAAAATGGTACTTTTTCCAATTGTATAACATTGAGACTTACTCTGCTTGTTCACGATTGAACTTTGAACATGTATATCATATATGGATCTTATTTTCTCAAGAATTCTCGACTACCACACTGAAATTTTTTCTTTTTTTTTTACAAACCCTCAATCTGTTGTGATAATATTGATTTCGAGTAATTCGAAATCGAGTTGTATTGGACTTCATGAAGAACTTTTCCCAGCACCTGTTCTCTCTATTCGAATCTTTTTTTTTCTTTTGAAATGTCTCTATTCGAATCTTATTAACCCCTCTCAACTCAATCCCATAGGCATTGGTACCTTGATTGGATATGTAATTGAACCAAATGAAAAAAAAAAATAAAAGTCACTATGAATAGAGTGCCAAACCTTGTATGTATACATAAAATTTACAATAACTAGTAAACAGTGTGACCAATTGATAGAGTGTTAAATTTCTAATTATAATAATTAGGATTCAAAATATAACAAACTTAAATAATAAAAAAATTAAAATCATTATAGTTACATGTAGGAAGTATTGAATCTAATATACGAATTAATCAAGTAATTAGGAACATCACGATCACAAATTCAAGTAGTCTGTTTGTCAATGAATCACGCATGTAATCCCCAGTCCATTCCTCCGTTTCGAGGAAACAAATCAATCGGTGGAAGGAATTATTCCTTGCAAAAAAGCAACAACACATACCAACTTCGAAGAGGATCTCTAAAAAGTAAAAATTATATATTTTTTAAGCAAAACAAAAACAACATAATTAAAATCCTTAAAGTGAAAAAGGAGATTATAATTCTACTACTAGATACATTTAATTAAGTATTGCAGTCTGCAGGCATATGTTTCTATGTTGTGACATGTGTTCATAATTTTTGTTCCCTTCTTTCAAAATCCTTGTCGGCTTGCATTTTGGACACTTCTATATTCAAGATTACTATTACATTTGAGTATTTTCAAGGAAACATCCTTTAAAAAAAATGCATTTTCAAGAATAAAACAGAAATGACTATATATTTTCTCAATTTGTTAAAGAAAGATTCTTTAACTTATACTCAAACATTATTTTGCAGTCCTACGTATAACCCAAAGTTATGCTGACCCTTGCCGCCCTCTTACATTTTTAAGGCCTTTTTAATTTTTATGATGAAATTAGTTTCCATAGCTAAGGAACCAAACTATATATATAGGCCCTATAATCTGCAGAGAATTAGCCAAACCAGGTTCAATCATCAATAATTAGAAGCAAATTGAAGCTTATTACAAAATATTCTTCTTAACCTTCAAAATGGCTTCTAACAAGATTCTAATGATCGCCATTGTTACTGTATTTCTTCCCACAATTGCCATGGCGACAACTTATATCGTCGGGGATTCTAGCGGGTGGACGATTAATTTTGATTATCAAGCTTGGGCAAAGGATAAAGTGTTTTATGTTGGTGATAAATTAGGTATACATATACATACATATTCATTAAATTCATAATTTCTATGACTTTAAATCTTTTGGGTCAATCATTTTTTGAGTTTTCATTTTTATAAAGATATATAAGTACGTACTTCTCATAAATCTTTTGATTTAACAAAATTTTGTTCAGTGTTCCAATACCCTCAAGGAGTTCACAATGTGTTCAAAGTAAATGGTACTGCTTTCCAGAATTGTACCATTCCACCGGCAAACCAAGCTCTCACCTCTGGAAATGACACAATTGTCCTTGCGACTCCTGGAAGAAAGTGGTACATTTGTGGTGTTGCCAACCATTGTTCCGACTATGGCCAAAAGCTTGCCATCACTGTCCAATATTCATATGGCTGGGCACCGGCTCCGACTCCATCTTCCCCTTGGGCACCAGCTCCTTCAGTACCAACTACACCACCAACTGAACCTTGGGCGCCAGCTCCGGCTCCATCTTCCCCTTGGGCACCAGCTCCTTCAGTACCAACTACACCACCAACTGAACATTGGGCACCAGCTCCGGCTCCATCTTCCCCTTGGGCACCGGCTCCATCTCCCTATCCATGGATCTAATCAGCCATATTTTGGAGCCATGTATCTGTAGGGATAATCTCGTCAAGTTTTCGAGGCACTTCTAATGGTTTTGAGTATGATCAATATTATATACTACTAGTTATTTTTCTAAAAATAATAGTACTCATTATTATTGATTTTATTTATGTTTATTTGTAGTTTTGATATCATTACAGTACTAATTAATAAATACCAGGTGTCTTGTTATTCAATTTATTTTATTACAATTTTGGTGTTTGCATGGCTAATTTCCATTTGAATTATTCTCCTATAAACGCATCACTGCACTTTATTTTATAATAATACTAGTAACCGGGCACACGCACATGCGTATGCAATCCCAAAAAATTAATGAATTAAGAACTCGATTATTAATAAAAAGAAAAATCATAAAAGAGAATGTTAGATTTTACATTTAATAAAATTTCTAATTATAAAATATACTAAGAATATTTAGCATTTGAACAAATTAGTATTGATTAGTAACCGACAAATTAGTATTGATTAGTAACCGGGCACATGTCCATACATATGAATCAATTAATATCTTGTGTAAGATTGAAATTTAAGAACTTGTTAAAAATTAAAGTAAGTAATGTAAAGATATAAGAAAATAGAGGCAACATTGTTTGATGGATAAGATAAGTACAGATATATAGACACACATTGGACATCTCCAATTTCTTCCAAGCATGAATTAATCTTTTGCCTGTGTAAAAAATGTAAAAATGTGATGTTAGGAGTAACCTACATAAATTAAACATGATATATATGATTTTTTTAATGTAATTCGTTGGTAAATATTAAAATTGATACCTACTATGTATACTTTCTCGTTGAATCAAAGCTTGTATTGATTATTAACGTGACTCTGGTTGAAAAACTACATAGATAATGTTTTTTGTCAGATTCAGAAGCATAGTAATTTGAGAAGATGTTATGATTAATATTTTATATATTACCTTCCAAATGTAAATTTCTTCTTTGATATGATTCTTGTACCTGTAAAAGAAGTAGAAGTTTAAAGAAAACAATAAATAGATTTGGTTTAAAATAATTTTTTTTTTAATAAAGTCTACCAAGGAAACATCTATACATATATTTATTTCTTACCTTTCATATGGAGAAGTTTTGTGAAATCATGGCATTAGTTTTTGGTCGCGTCTATAGTTTCGTCCCTCCTATAATGAAACACCAATTAATTTATCATTATGATATGATATTTTTGAAATCTATACTTAGTTTCCTAAAAAAATTTCATGTCCTACCGCGGTGACATCATATTCAAACTTCGCAACATTAGCATTCCTGTTGAAATGCAAATTCAGTGATAAATATGAGCATATAATTAATTACTAAATTTAACAACTAATTGTATATAGTACTCGCATACCATTCTGCTTTTTGAGCCAATATTTCGCGTTTCACCATATTCCATAATTGGGTTTTGTCAGCCCAAACTATTTTACTCCAACCAAAACTCATGATCCGAAATTGTTTTACCTACATATATATTTAAAATATATAAAATTGTTAAAACAACAAATAAGTATAAATTTTGTATACGTTAGTATAGATTGTGGAAAATACCGAGTTATCCGGATGTAGTATAGTGTGGATCCCATTCTCATCTTCTTGCATATCAATTACAGAATGTATTTGAGGATTAACCTAAAAAAAGCAGAATTATTTTCTTAGAATGAAATATAGCAACCCACAACTTATTCACTTGAAATACCATTTATAATTTCCAAAACCTGTTCTTTTTGTAGAATCTTTCTCCTTGCATATTTTATGTCACGTAAAATATGCATCAACTCTGAGGAACCTGCAACATTTTTAACCCAATCGAAGTTAGTATCGATAAGCATACAATTTAGATTTTAAATTAGACAATTGAAGTTTGAGATTGTATACCTAGGTTGCATTTATCAACACGTCTTGGTAAACAACATTTCTTGTATAAATCTCATTTCCCTCATTTTGGGATGTTTTTTTAACCAAAACTTTTGTTGCTGACTGAGATGTTTCTCTAGACAATGCCACGTATAACTGACCGTGACTGAAGACATGGTTGGGCAAATAAATTCCAACATTTGGGATTGTCTGACCTTGGGACTTGTTAATGGTGAGAGCAAAACTCAAACGTATGGGGAACTGTTTTCTTGTCATTGTAAATGGGAGGTTGGCATTTATAGTCGGCTGCATCGATATGCGATGTAAAAATACTCGAGTTCCTGCAAAGTGTCCAGTCATCACTTGAGCATCTATTACATTTTACTAAAAACCACGGCAAATTAATCTCGTGCCATTACACAACCCGACTTTAGGGTCAATATTCCTCAAAAGCATAATTGGAGCCCCAACTTTCAAAGTCAACACATGCGGTGGCAATCCAATAGGGGAAAGTCCATTCAAGAACTCTTGCTGATATAAGTTGTGGGGGTCATCTTCAACTGAGTCAATCGAATAATAAATTTGCTCCATCCCATCAAACTTCTTAATGATTTTCTCATTAAGTCTGTCCACCTCATCATTCCGCAAAGTAAGAATTGCTCTCTGTACCATGTAATCCCGGTCATGTGAATGGCTATTGAGGTTTGGAAATACAGATTCTATAAGACGATCAACAGATTGGTCTCCTTCCCATGGCATTGACATTAACGGTGGAACTTGGATCATGTCATTATTTATCACCGGTTCCTTTCCATCCCTGACCTGCAATAAGAAATCTGCGAAGCATTGGTCGTGCAATGATCTCATGTTTTGTTTCAATGAGATAACTGTAACCTCCTTCCACAATGGTGATCTCACCAAGCATGAATTTATTGTCTGGTTTTTAGTGCCTTTCGGGACTACCGGTAGCGTTTGTCTGAAATCTCCGCCAAGTACTATGGCTTTCCCACCGAATGGTGTATCATTCCCCATGATGTCTTTAAGTGACCTATCGAGAGCTTCAAATGCTCGTCGATGAGCCATAGATGCTTCATCCCATATTATTACAGCTACCCTTTTAATTAGTTCAGCTAAATCAGACTGCTTGTCTATAAAACAGACAGAAGAAGCTTCTGGAGTCAACGGTAATTTAAACCTTGAATGGGCTGTACGACCACCAGGTAACAGAGTTGCTGCTATTCCAGATGTTGCAGTTGCTAATGCAATTAACCCTTCATTTCGTATGGTTGCCAAAATAGCTCTATACAAAAATGTCTTCCCTGTACCGCCAGGACCATCTATGAAGAGCAATCCACCTTTTCCCTGTTTCACAACTGAGATTATATCTTATCATAAGCATGATGTTGATCAGTGTTCAACTTGTGAACTGCAAGTAAATCTTCCGGGGGCGTATGGACTGATAACTCATCTTCTATTATTTTTGGTATTTCATTTCTATAAGAAATATTCCCAGATATTCTTGGCAAATCATAATTTGTCAATCGTTTGCCATGATAGATAAATAGTGAGTTGAGATCTTGCAGAAGTCTATTTTTGAGATGGACACTTCTGTTGTTGCTTGATGATGGGTAATCTTCTACCATGTATGGGTAAAACTCTTCCCATAATCTTCGTTCACCTGAAGCTTGGCAGTAGACCAACAATGTCACAAACAGTCTCCTCAAAGCACTTGGCATGCGAAAAGTAGTAGCTTCAAGTAAGCACTGCCGGATACTATCATCATTTTCTAGCAAACC
>AWUE01019989.1:0-27978 GCA_001974825.2 Corchorus olitorius | reverse complement strand
CGATAACTTTCTGAGATGATTTCCTTCTTTGCCATTTTCTCTGGGATGGAATCCACCTGTAGTGTTCAGGAAATTCACGGTACAAATATTGCCTTGCGACCGGATCTATTCTATTCATGTGAAAATATTCTGTAAGCATGGTTTTTGAGTTCCGCTCATCTTCAAGAACATCAGCAATAGTTGAATTCAAATTAAATCGTACTTGATGCATGTTTGGCAAATGTATTTGCAATCGCTCCACTGAAGGATACATTCTGTTTAAAACAAATTTGAATATCCTCCACAAAGCTTCTGGAGCGCAGACCCATCTTGCATCTATAAATTGTTGCACTTCGTCATGCTCCGATGCGGAACGCAATTCCATGGCCACTCGATCCGGACCCTTGTACACATACTTGTATAGATACTTCACACACTTGACACTACTGCAGATTTCCAAATTAATATGGCAATCATATTTGAGGAGCAACCAAGGGATTATATGGAACAACCCAACTGTTGTCTAAATATGTATTGCCACGTTAGCCAATCTGTACAACTCCAACATCTCTTCTTCGATAAATTGGATAAGAATCATTTCCCTGAATGGTTACTGGTGCAAATGGCTTGGGGAAATAGTTATTACTCTTACCATCCTTCATGCATTGTGCGTGCTGATTTAGTGACCCACATGGTCCATGAATCATATGCTTGGTTACAGCTCGGAACAATTGAGGCTCTTCTTCTGCATTCGGAATCTCTGCCCTCACAACCCGATTATATTCCTCTGGTGTGTTTAGCTTGCTATCCTCATCCACAACTACCAGCATATGTGCATGCGACAATCCTCTTTTCTGGAATTCAATCACATAAACATAAGCAACAACCCTTCCCAAAACTCTTTTGGTAACAATATCCACCTTAAATTCTTCAAACTTTGAATGGAATATTCTGGTAAGCAAGTCTGGACAATCTTGAGGTGATTGACCTGGAAGAAGTTCTTGCTGAATTTCAGGCCAAGAAGGATTACATGTCATGGTTATAAAGTAATAAGGTTTTCCAAGCTTTTGAAGTAAAGCCATGGCATCTTGGTATCGTTGATGCATGTCACGTGGACTTCCAACAAACGATGAAGGTAATATCGTCCTACGTCCCACATTACCTATAATTTTAGTTTATGAGGAATTAAATCGTTTGTCTAATGTAAGTATAGATGTGGTTCGATATTTATTTTGAAAACAATTTAATCTTACTTGTACTGTTCTCCCCTGCAATGAAGGAATCTGTAAGTCCCTGGTAGCAGTCAGCTCGAATTTCTTCTTGATGATTGATTAACCACCGCAATCTACTTGCTTCAATTTTCACAAAGTTGTCTACCACGTATTGTTGCAGTAAACGTCCTGCTAATAAAAGCAACGATGGATTTTCCAGGCGAATCTAATAATTTAAAATAAGATTATCAGATCAAATATATTACGTAATTTATAATGGCATTTTATTTTTTATTTTGTAAATAAGAAATCCTAAGATTTGTAAGTTACCTGAAGCATATACGAATAAAATTGCCGACACTGAAGTTTGTTCCCAAACTCATCATGGCTATTTATGTCCCATCCATATGTTCCGCATGGAAATAATAAGGGATATTGCAAAGGGTCATAGTAGCCTACAGTGTCATTGACATTGAGAAGACGACCAGCTATTGTCTCAACCATGATTTGTCTGCCATTCAAATGTGCCAAGTCTTGACCTCCATCTATAATTGCAGCAACTTGAGAAGCCGTCGGTGAATTGTATTGAGGTTGATTGGATGGATGGTCTTTAATGATTAGTCGACAACTATGAAGATCTTCTCTACGGGACAATGAGCGAAACATTTTGACAAATGGGCTGTATTTGTCCAAAATGTTCTTTATCTTCATCAGCAAATTGCGATCAAGTGTCTCATTTTCCAGCATTCGATATTCAGTCTCATGCTCAGTGTCATATACATATATTTGCAAAAATCGAGGTCTTTCATTGGGATTGGGCAAAAGACCACCGATTTTATGATATATATTTCCTTGAGCACGAAAAACAAAAACTCCACGATTGCCACCTGGCAAAGATTGATCTAGATGTACTCCCATAGAGGTAAAAGCAAAGTTGTGATTGTATGACCAAATGTGTTGTCTGAAATGCCTTCCCTCCACTGTTTGACCCGAAAACAAATCTAGCATTTCGATAGGTGCGGGTGCTGGGTGCAAGATTGTTTTTCCATTCATACAACACAACTTTGAGGTTTCGTGAGAGAAAAGTTTTGCAGAACAATAAGGACATAATTTTGGAGGAGGTAGTACTGATCTTGGAATGCTGCTGATTCGTGGTAATCTATAGCACAATTTGAATACGACCTTTGCACAAAATTTGGAATTGTAGCATTGATATCCAAATGTCTTGATCTTTCAATTTGTCGTATATTATTGTATAGCCCTTTAGTGTTCAGAAAAGGTAAATTTATACAGTTAAAGACCCAAAAAAGCTATTTAGAAATAAATGAATGTTAAGTTTAAACCTAATATAGTTACATGTAGACATGCAAAGCTTGGCCAATTTTTTATAAATTATAGACATGGAAAAGATGGTAGGTAAAGGGAAAATATTTTACCTGCAATCGTGGTTGATTGATTTTGTAGCTGGATTTGTTGTCCTTGAGTTGCATTTGCTGTTGAAGTTGACGCTCCATGGGGATCAACACCATAATCAGTAGATATTTGATCTCGAGAGCGGGCTAAGCGTCTCATATCAATAACTCGTATCGTCCCAGAACCTTTAATTTTAGGCAAATTAAATTAAATCAACCTAATTGGCACATTAAACATTGAAAAGATTGATATAAAAGGAAAACTATTTTAACCTTCAATAATGGTTGATTGGTTTTGTTGCTGGATTTGTTGTCCTTGAATTGCATTAGCTGTTGAAGTTGACGCTCCATGGGAATTAGCATCATAGTCAGTAGATATTTGATCTCGAGAACGGGCTAAGCGTCTCATATCAGTAACTCGTATCGGCCCTGAACTTGTTTGTGAACCATCTCCTATTCTATTAAGCCTTTCTTTGTAATGGCAGTGCGACATTGTGTACTGAATTATTATTTTCTTTGCATGATATGCAGCTCGCCTTCTTGCAAGATAAACCTCTCGTTGTGAAGACGTCATTGATTCTCTTCTTCTTTGCTGTCGAATCCGATTTCGTTCTCTTTCATATTCGATTCCATCCATTATTAGTGCTGAATTAGTTTAAAAAATATAGATGTCAAGAATTATACAAAGTAAAGAAAAATATGAAATTTTCACCAATTGAGCTTTAGGAATTTATGATAACTAAAATAATATCAATGCCGAATATGAAATTTGCACGAATTGAGCTTTAGGAATTTATAAAACTAAAATAATTCTATCAATGATTAATAGATTCTTAAAAATTAGAAATAAAATTATTTAAATATTAAATTAATTATTATCAATGAAATAAATTAATAAAAATTATAGAATTAATTATTTTATTTATAATTTTAATTATTTCTGACCAATAATCAATATTATATTATATAGTTACTTGGATGGATATAGTTACTCTCCATATTGATAATGAGTCCAATTTAATTTAGATAGTTAGATAAATCTAAACTTGATAATGTATATAAGTAAAAATCTCGACTAATTTTTTTTTAAACAAATTCAGCATGGGCTAATCATCCAAATTCATGTTCAATTTAAAATAATATATTGTTCAACATTACTAAATGTAAACAATTGTGACGTTAACATTTGAGAAACAAAACTACTAATAAAGGGTTCATTTGTGGTTAGTAAATTCTGAATATTATGGGCCACTTAATATAAAAATGATTAATTCTAAGTTAAAATTATGTTATTTTTTTTGGTGAATTAAATTTTTTTACTTAATTCCATATGGGTCGATCAATTTAAGATGAACATTATCATTTGATTTAGTTAAATCAAGAAAGTAAAAGCATTTTGTAAATCCCAAATTTGCTAAAGCACTATACATTACATTATTAGATTAGTGGAAAGGAAAGATGGAATCATACTGGAAAGGAAATAACAAATAACAAATAGATTGATTTGAAGTAATAGTTACATAGATATGCAAAGTTATAGTTATAGCGCTACTGAAAAATTTTGATATAGCGGCGTTTTTTTTTTAGCATATGGCGAAACACCGCTATTTGAAATTGCGGCGTTTTACACTTCGCCACCAAAGGTGCCGTAATATCAACCGCCCCTATTTTGCGGCGTTTTACTATCAAACACCGCTATTCAAAATGGCGGCGTTTTTTTACGGAAACGCCACTATTTCGCGGCGTTTCTAAACCATAAACGCCGAGGAATTAATTTTTAGAATAAAAAATTTTGATTTATAGATAGCAGCGTTTCCGTACATAAAACGCCGCTATTTAGTGGCGTTTCCTTACATAAAACGTCGCTATTTAGTGGCGTTTCCGTACAAAAAACGACGCTATTTAATGGCGTTTCTATACAGAAACGCCGCTATTTTGGTTTTTTCTATTAAAAAAAAAATTGTTGTTTTAACGGTGTTATCAACACGTTCAACAAACATTGCTAGCTCCTCATCATCAATTTCAATTCCTACAAATGAGAGACTGGTGTGGCTTATAGAATGAAAAGAGTATTAACAAAGGAAGCCTTTGTAAGAACAGTTTCACTTATGAGCATTCAATAGATAAAGAGATCCAAGAAGAAAAATATATATAAACAAAGGGCATTATGGACAAGAACTGATGTAGATGAATGACTAAAACCTTAAGATTAAATTCCCATAACCAAAATATACAAATTGTTATTGAAAAAAACAAGAGTTGATCATTATTGAAAATTTTTCCATGGTTTCTAATATTTAGAACCGAAAGGAGGAATTAAGGAAAGGAATGCGAAAAGAAACAAGAGGAGATGACTTCACATCTTTATCATGCTCCATCAGAAACCCTGGCTTTAGTCCTATCTTCTTTCCACCATCGTCCTGCAAAATACATACGATAATAGCTAGTGTCAGCAATAACAAAAGAGTTTGCTCTTCATGTGAAAAGTTCAAAAGGATATGAAAAAAAAGAAGAAGAAGCAAACTGCATTTAAAATTGTTAGCTAATTAAGAAAGTGCTTTCAAACAAATGAATTTGACTTTGAGGTGCTATGGTTTTCTATGGTTAGACAAAACCCCACCAACCTTACACCACAGTCTGTGGGCGTAAAAGTAAAACACAAAAAATTCAAGTAAAATTAAACATACCAATGGTCATTTTCAGTAGAATGTTAACTGCTTTGAATCATGCCATCATGCTCAGGGAAAATTATATAGTAAAATATGTAAAATTGAAACTCATACATACTGGTCCACCAAGGTATTGGAATCCAGCAAGCTCAAGCTCCTTCAAGATGCCATCCTCACCAATTACATAAACCTTGAACCACCAGCAGCTATCGGTCCATTATTATTCATATAAAATCACCAAATAAATAAACTCAGAGTAACTTTAAGAAACACAAGAACAATAAGCACAGAATGTTCATATAGATGTACAAGATCGAAAGATGATGTTACTTAGTAATGATGCTGCAACACTAGAAATAGAAGTATCACAAACAAAGACAACAAAACAGAATATTATAGCAAATTGGCCTTTAAATGGTAAGCTAAAATCTTGGCCCATAGATAAGCAATGGAATTAGGCATAATGATGGTGACCTTACGGTAGATTTTCAGTTTATTCAGCAGAGAACTCAGAAAGGTTCAATCCTACTTACTTTCTTATCTGTTGGGAGGTTAATAGACTTCAAATACGCAGCAGCAGCAAATGATGACGTAAAAATTTCCTCCTGAGAACATTAATCAAGTCAAAAACTTGTGGTTTACAGATAGAGCGAACACGACTGTGGATTTATAGAGTGACATGGACTTAACTCACTGACATTCAGACCAAGTGTCTCAAACTTTTTACCATATTGTTTCCTAGATTTTGTTGAGTTGTTGGTAACAAAAATAGAGAATTGCAGATTATTAAGTATAAGAGCATCTAGGATATATATTCATTGACATTCCATATGGGTCGACCAATTTAAGATGAACATTATCAATTTGATTTAGTTAAATCAAGAAAGTAAAAGCATTTTGCAAATCCCAAATTCACTATACATTACATTATTAGATTAGTGGAAAGGAAAGATGGAATCATACTGGAAAGAAAATAACAAATAACAAATATATTGATTTGAAGTAATAGTTACATAGATATGCAAAATTATAGTTATAGCACTATTGAAAAATTCTGATATAGCGGTGGTTTTTTTTTTTTTGCATATGGTGGCGTTTTTAAACGCCACTATTTCAAATAGCGGCGTTTTACACTTCGCCGCCAGAGGTGCCGTTATAACAACCGCCCCTATTTTTCGGCGTTTTACTGTCAAACGCCGCTATTCAAAATGGCGGCGTTTTTTTACGGAAACGCCATTATTTCGCGGCGTTTCCAAACCATAAACGCCGAGGAATTAGTCTTCATTTTTACCCAATTTGCATTTCCCGGAAAAAAAAATTAAATATGACGGCGTTTTTAAGCTCAAACGCTCCCATTTAGCGGCGTCTTGGGTAGAAACGCCGCTATATTTTACTCTTCATTTTTACCCAATTTGTATTTCCCAAAAAAATTTCAATATGACGGCGTTGTAAACCTCAGACGCCCCCATTTAGCGGCGTCTTGGGTAGAAACGCCGCTATATTTTAGTCTTCATTTTTACCCAATTTGCATTTCCCGGAAAAAAATTAATATGACGGCGTTTTTAACCTCAAACGCCCCCATTTAGCGGCGTCTTGGGTAGAAAAGCCGCTATATTTTAGTCTTCATTTTTACCCAATTTGTATTTCCCAAAAAAATTTGATTATGACGGCGTTGTAAGACTTAAACGCCCCCATTTAGCGGCGTCTTGGGTAGAAACGCCGCTATATTTTAGTCTCATTTTTACCCAATTTGCATTTCTTGGAAAAAAATTAAATATGACGGCGTTTTTAACCTCAAACGCCCCCATTTAGCGGCGTTTTGCACAGAAACACCGCTATCTTCAATTTTAGAGAATAAAATAGCGGCGTTTGACGCCGCTAAATAAACACCCCTATCTCAGTGTTTTCTAGTAGTGTAGTTACATTCTCTTTGAGGTAATTGACGAATACAAATCCACAGTCCTCAAATGCGTCTCCTTTAATGCGTTTAATATCTTCACCTGTAAACATATGAAACCCAAAAAATCAAAACCAAATATATCCATAGGAATTTTGGTCAAAAAAAAATATATCCATAGGAATCATAAGAAATAGTCATATGAGTTAAGAACTTGATTATATAAATCTTATAAACCTTTGGGCCAAAGAATTGGTTGTAAAGAATGGGGAATTGAAAGCGCTTGATGGGCGGTGTTGCTCATCCAAATGAACCGAATCACGACAACATTTTCTTCGAAGGTAAGAATTGATCAAGAGCAATTAGAGATTTAATTCGAAGGAAAAAAAAGGAAGGTTGGTTTAGCAGAAAAAAAAAAAGAACTGTTATTTTTTGTGTTCTTGTCAAGCCATGAGAAGAGAAAGGTGATTTTTGTGTTATTGTCAAGCTATGAGAAGAGAAAGGTGAATAAGATGAAGAAGGTGGATAAAGAAAATGACGATAAGAGTAGTGTTAGTGGGTAGTTAGTGGATAAGAGTGGATAGTTTATTAGTTAACAAACCTTATAGATATAAATTTGTTTTATATTTGAATAAGGTTTTTTAAATAGTTTTATAGTGAGTAACTGAGTTTGTGTCCCGAGTCAACTCGTGACACAAACTCAGGACTTGACTTTATAATTAGTATAGATAGTAAATGGAAAATTGCAAGTCAAAAGAAAAAAATATATATCTAGAAGAAGAAAATTAATTAGCATTTATAAATTAGGTCTTTGTGCCATCGAGTCCGCTCATCACTACAAATCACTACAAGAAAAGTGATTTTTAGCAAGGTAACGACAAAAAGATTCAATTGTAAAATATTGTTTTTACAACAATAATTAAAAGTTGTTGTCTAAGTGATTTTGATGATATTTTATTATTTTATACAATAACTTTTTTAGCCATTGTCAATGTTTACAATTTTCTGATAACAAAAACAAAGTTGTTGTGAAATCATAATCTATTCATAACAATTTTACAAAGTTGTTGCCTAAGTGACTTTGATGTATTTTACACAACACTTTTTTAGTTATTATTGATGCTTACAATTTTCTTAACAACAAAAACAAAGTCATTGTGAAATCATGATTTATTTGTAATAACTTTATAATTAAAGTCATTGTCGAAGTCATTTTGATGATATTTTACACTACACTTTGTTAAATCGTTGTCAATGCTTACAATATTCGTAACGACAAATTCCTAAATTGTTGCGAAATAATAATCTATTCATAATAACTTTATAAATTTATAATCTATTTCTTAAGTTGTTACACAATTAATTTTCTTTATACCTTACGCAACAACAAAATTAATTGTTATAAAAACAGTTTTAATTTCGAAAATTGCTTAATCCAAAAAACTACTTTAACATCTAAACAAAGGCATAATTATGGTTTAAGCGAGAAATTATTAAGTGGGGCGGACCTACCACGTCATTTGTAGGTTCATCCAATCACGTTGCGCCATATAAACCTTTCTTGCCATGTCATTTTTACATAGCCTTCAGCAAATTAACATCAGCTTCCTCACGTTAATCACAAAACAAAATAAGAAAAGAAGAAAATTCAAGTCCGATAAAAGAGCAACAGAAAAGGGAAAATGACTTTATTTTTTACTCTATTCGATCTACTCTCTCTCCCGGTAAAGAAACTTTTTTCAATATAAGATGATTAATCTACTCCATTAACAGTCTCTTCCTCAACCAAAGAAACCTTTTTCTATGTAAGAAGTTGATGAACCCCGAGATCTCCTCAACAACGGTGCTGGGTTGTCGCTCTCATCCAACTCCAGTCTCACAATTTCTAATTGATCTTCGTCGTTGGATGATACTACGTGTCATGGTTTCTCTTTACAATTGCAGTGTTGTTGAAGTTATAAAATCAGGGGGTGGGACAAATTCCTTTTTTATGTGAATGGTTAATACTTATTTCATTAGCTTTCAAGTTGAGACACTTCTCACACTGGTAAGAAAGTGGGACCTCCTCTTCCCCTTACTATGAAGTAGGTTATGTAAAGGCTCTGAGGGTTTGTTTTCCGATTCAGTGCCCTTTCTTAACTTGAGGACTTTTGCCGCTATATTGGAGACTCCAAGTGAACCGGTTAGGCTCGTAGTTTAGTTGGAATCCTTGTTCGGGATTGGATGAGTATGCGGACCCGTTACTAGTAGTTCTGGTTAGCCCACTTGCCCGAGCACACTCTCAACTTGTAGATGCGCCAATCCCGCCTTCCCCCACGAGAAATGAAAAACCAACAGACCACGAATACCAGCACGGCCGCGGCTCTGCGCTCTTTCTTTCTGTGTGGGACGATGCCGGGGAGAGAAGGGAATCCATCGAAGCGGCGAACAACAACAACACAACTACATTTTGGCTTTTCCCTCCATGAGATCAGATGATGACCTACCCAATGGTAAGCTATCTCCCCATATCTAAGCCGTGAATTGAACTTATCGGCAATCGTTCAAAAACCTATCACATCTGGGAAGTTGCTTGCTTCCTATCAATTACATTGTCGGCTTATCTGTCTTGCTTGTTTTCTGGTTTCCTTCTTTTGCTTATTCGTAGGAGATCTTAAAATGGCATATTTGCGCGTATGCTTATTCGTCGTTATTAAGGCTCCCAGCTACAAGGGAGGGGATATGCATGATGACTCCTGATTGTTATTCTCTCGACCCTCTCGCCAGCAATATCATCCTGCAATAGCGACTACCAGATCAGCTTCTCGAACAGTTTACCGGGCCGTGCGCTTTCCTCAATTGAGTGCGAAGAGATAGAAGGGGACGTAGCACAGTGACAACCAACGAGTTGATCATACCCTTCTATGAACCGTACGAGCACGTCCTTTGTCACCCCCCACCGCCTATTCTTATCGAAGAGAAGAAACGAGAAAAATTTATATAGACCTAAAAATTTATATAGAAATTCGACCTATTGCTCCGAATCCCCCCATCTGTTTACTATGACGAGAAGAATCAAAAGGATTGAACTACCTACTCATTATTCGGAGGTGAATCATAGAACACTAAAAGCTGTGGTATCTTATGGGAGCGGATTCTTGAACTACGAGGTCACCCCAAATAAAAGACTATGAAGACTCAATCCCTAGCTCTTACTCCGAGCCAAAGGAAAGTAGTTCGGCTAGCTGGCTAAGCTTCATGGCATTTATAAGAGCGGGGTTTGAGAGTCTATCTATCTATACAGAGAGTGTGCCATAGGACCGATCGATTAACTAGGCATTGGAGTGATGAAATACCAGTTCAAGAAGCTGATGAGGAGCTTGGGAATGCTGACGAGTTAGCTGCGAAGTCAATAGATATCGAGTTGGAGTCTAATATATGGTAGAAAGAAATGACACTTGATGTATTTCACTATTTGATTTCGATTGATAATTTCATTTCTTAGTGGAAATAGAAAAACTATTCTCAATCCCGGGGAAACCCCAAGAAGAATATTTGGAATAGGTTCTGCAGCTAGGCCTATCTCTCAAACAAGTGAGAATTTCCTATCTATCTCGAAAGGACTAGAGGTGAATCAGAGTTGGGTCAATCAGGAAAGGTAGCTGAAATACCGTCTTAACATATATCCAATTGCTCATTCCTATCGGCGAGTACTTTTTGCTTACCCTCTCTCTAAGCGAAAGTAAAGTAATCTGACCAAGTCATGTTAGCAACGGCTCTATCGATCCTGCTACTATCTTGAAAAGGAAAGCAAATTCAGCTCGTTAAACAGAAAGCAATTCCACTTTCCACATTTCAGTACAAGAAGAACGCCCATCAATGGCAACCAGTGCAGTGAACAACATGCAATCAGAGGCTCGAAAAGACCTCCTGCTAAGCTACCTCGGGCAGGAAATAAAGATGGTGAGATGAAGAGCTCACCTAGCTTGAGAGATTCTAGATAGAGAGGTCGTAAAGAAGAAGAAACCCCTTCACTTCACTCAGGGACTAGAAAAAGGAGAGACTACTTGCTTCCTGCTTCGAGCTTCGGGCTTGCTTGGGGATGTGCTTTCACATTTAAGCTTTGGCTACTCAACAATGGCTTAAGCTTTTGAGTTAGGAATTAGCCTTTCACAGCTAGTAAGCGAAAGGAAATGTTATAAGCGGATAGAAAGTAAGCTCTTTCAGCTTCTTCCCTTATTGGCTCAGTTGATGGTTGAGATGTGGTCTTCCTCTTTTCTTTCTTCGGGTAAAATCGGGAGTTGTTCTTCCTTCACTAGTAGTTGGAGAGGAATCGATTCAAGATTCCCAAGCAAAATCCTTTTTCTCGTAAGGGCATTTCGTCCTTTGTCCGGTTTGTTGTGGGTCTACTTTTCTCTTAGTCCTTTCCAATTAGCTGCCGAGTAAGGACTAATTGGCGTAGTGCTTTCTTGAAAGTATGGGGTATAAAAGCAAGGTAGGTTCTTCGCTCGATTAGAAAATGAAGATTCTGAGCCCCTTCAACCCCACTACGTATTCCCATTAGACATCTGATGCGCCTCCGACTTAATCCCTTAACTTTTGTAGCTGTGAAGGGGGTACTCCCAATCTAAGAACCAGAAGCAGGCATTCCATAATCCTACCAATATAGCTTTTCGGGATTAATCATTAAGGAATTACCCACAAGAAACAATAAAAAGTCGATTCTAGTAAGGAAGTTTGGCTTCTCAGAGGCTTTTCCTTTTGGTCGGGTAATGGAGAAGTGGTTGCCTTTGAATCCTGTCTCTACTTGCCAACAATTGGACCAAATCAACCCTAACTTTCTTTTGGGCGAAAGAGCGCCGAGCCGTAAGGTAAGGAGGACGAAGGAAATGAATTGAATAATTCCCTATATTTGGTGATTCTAGGGAAGCTGCTTACCGCCTTTCAACAAGAAAACCAAATCCCAGTAATACCAATTATGTGCTTGAAGCCGCAAACCCCTATTTGATTATTGGGTATTTAACTGCAACTGCTGAGCCATGGAAGACGATTCTTTCTGAGGAGTTAGTAGAGCGACTGATTCATGGGTATGGTTCTAGAACGGTGAAAGCTGGTCTTACTTCCCCATTACCGTACTTAAAGGAATCTCTTCCATCAGAGAATCAATCAGCTAATGAGGATGGGACGGAATGAAGAGATGTAGCTACAGGCTTGAATGCCTAAGTAATCCCTATCCATTATGGGTACGTCTCACGTTGAGCGAAGAGACAATATTCCTTGAAAAAGTAGATTTAGTAGCATTTAATTTAACAGCAGGAGCAGGACCTACCACCTTTAGCTCATATGCTATTTCCCCAGGGAAAGACAAGGCATTCTTGCTCCCTTGGTCCGGTTTGCTGGTAGGAAAGCGGATATCCCTATGCGAGCTAGAGAAGGTGCGAGCTAGACAGGAAAAGAAGGTTAGGAACTTAGCTCGTTAGACAGTTAGTTCGTCTATCTCCTTCGTCCTCTGAGCCTATAGGTTCATCGGTTCTTCCCAGTGAAAATGAACAAAGCAAACTTTCCCTGCTTAGTTAATCGAGCGGGTGACATTAAGTTGTATAACTTTCTCGGGCAAGATAGACTCAAAGCATAAATCAGGCTCTTCGAGACCTTGGTTTAGTAAGGGTTCAGCCCAATGATGACTATGAAGGAGGGATCTCAAATCTGATAAGTTGGTGAGCCAATTTCTGAGTCGGAAGTAAAGAATTGAGACTCAACAGTTAAATAAACCGTAGAAGCGAGAGATTGCTCGGAAGGGTTAGCTCTTAAGCCGAAGCTCTTAAATAGGTTCCAGTCTTCGTTCGAAGCGTCGAGCTAGAGTTCCTGCAGCTAAGACTAAGCTTTCCTATGAGCTATGGTCGTGCAGCAAAAGCAGGCAGGCGAGTTGGAAGAGAAAAGCTCACGAGTACAGAAACACAAACCCTAGGGCTAGAAGAAGGGATAGCTGATCCGTACAATAAGATAAGATCTTTCACTTTTTCATTTGCCTTGAAGCCAGGAGTTGTTCCCATTCCTAGTTCTTCGAAAATGAAGTAGTTGAGATTCGGAGAGACAGCCTTCCCTAGCTTTAGAGTTGGGAATGGATAAGGTTGAGTCTTTTACTTGGTTAGCGAGTTAAGGGATTGAGTCTTCCTCTTTGTTTCGAGCGAGTACGAATAAGAGGAAATTCTCTGTTCGGGAAGGAAGTAGCATTTTACCGGGGTTAGAAGTGTAGCTAAGAAGTGTACTGTACAAAGGCGTAGAAGGAGGAAATTGATTCACTACCGGGCGGCGGAATCCCAACCCTGTTCTTAGCCTAGCCTGCAAAATCTCTGCTAACTATTGTTTCTAGCCTAAGAGTTTATGGTTTCCTATGGGGCGCTTTCTCTTCGACAAGTTAAATGCCTCGTCGTTGATTGCCTCGGAGGACTGAGACTGGCTCGCAGGCTTGACTTGCGGAATAGGAATATATCGAGTTGGAAACAAATGCTGATTCCATTCCTGAAAGAAAGCTCCTTTTCTTCGGATTACCCCGGGTTGATAAAGGATTTATCTTCCTCAAGCCCTCCGTCCTCAATAAGAGAAAGAAACCGTATAACATTCATTCCCGAAGCAAGAAATCCTACTTATTCGCTTAACCCTTCAGATGGGTGTTCTTCTGTTGCTGATTCTTTCTTTTTCTTTGGCAGGGCTCGTTCCCCGGCCTAGTAACCTAGAGTTCGAGGATGTGCTTCAACACCCATCGTTAATGCAAGGCTTGGTTAACTCGCTGGGCGTTATGAAATCCCTAAGACTTAGCCGCTTCTGCTGTCTATTGCATAAAACTTCAGGAGAACTGAGCCGCTTTACGAAGAAGTGTCTGTATAATCTAGTCGTCGCTATGCACAAAGGTCTTCTTTGTTGCTATGTTTTTTGCTGATTTTGTTCGTACTTTCATGTTCGCTTTGAGCATGGGTGCCAGTCCACTATCACAGGCTATCCTTCGGCAGCTGGTTCTTGGACGGTGTCGATGCGAAGTGATTCTCGTCGATAATATCCTCGTCCTTGGCTAAAGGTGCGTAGCATGATCATGCTTTCCATTCGTTTAGTAGCATCACCTTTCTCTTCGTTCTATAGTACGATTAAAATGACAATGAAATTAGATCCTTTCAAGCCCTAATATTTATACCTGCTGCGGGGTCGTACCTCGTTGAGTTTGGCTCGTGCCTGAGATAGCCTTGCATAAAAGATCTCGAGGATACCTACAATTCGTCTGACAATAGGCGGTCTGTCTGCTGCATGACTCAGACTTCTCTTGTCCTTTTCGAGCTTATCAAATAGTGGCTAAAGAAGCTTGGGATGAGTTTGGCAGATTCCAAAACAAAGATGTGAGTCTTTCATTGGTTGGACTAGACCGCCTGAAGGTTTTGTCAAGTTAAACGTTGATGGTAGCGCCCGTGGTGCTCATGGGTTATCTGCTGCTGTAGGTCTACTGCGGGATTCTGAAGCTGCCCGGTCTTTAGCTATGTTTAGGGCTTGGGATAGACTTCAGTATCTAATAACCTTGAGTGAGAGGCTCGCTGGGACCTACCAAAACCTTCGAAGCAACATCAAGCACTAGCGATTCACCATTCCTTTCCGATCGCTTAAAATACTTTGCTTTGGCTCGTTGGAAGCACAATTGAGCCTAATAGTAGGGCTTGGGTATGTGCTTTCACAAGACTTTCATCTCTGCCCCTCAATCCCCACGTCAGCAACACCAACATCAGACAAGTAACCTGGAGAAGAGAGTGAAACCGGTTCCGTGGTCCGATAAACGAGAAATCTATCATCAACTTGTGAAGGAATTAACTAGAAGATCATCAATCAACTATCTTATAAGCAGGGAAAACCTATTGCATAAGGCCTCTCTCCGCTGTTCTTATTCTTTGAAAAAGATTCCTTCCCGCGTTCTCTACTCAAGAAGAAGGAGTGAAAGCAAGTTGCTAGCCAGGTGATGCGATAGAATGAAGTCCTGCTTGATCAACGGGAAGGGCATAGTCTAGCAGCTCCCCTACAGAAAGAAGGTTCCTTGGTAAGTTACATATGGGGAAGAGGATTGTACCATGAGAGAAGGAGGGAGGTTTTTCTTCCGAGTCGTCCTATTCTAATCAATAAGCATACGAGGAGCCAGAGTAAGTCCTCACACCTATTGCTTTTTGTTCATCGCTAATGTGGAAATTCCGCTAGTGGTTTGCCTTTCCTAAAGCTCGAAAAAAATCGTTTAAAAAATAAGGTTTTCCATATATATGGGATTAAAAGTTTGAAACTCTTTCTCCAATTTCCTTTAATAAATTTCCCCAATACCGAAAAAGATGGGTTAACGTCAAATGGATGTTGGTTCAAAAGAAGCGCACGTCCGGAACCTTGATTTCGATCGACTCGAGGGTTCCCCACCTCTGAGCATAACTCGATGGTACTGAGCCTCATCACTGGCCTCGGCTCAGAAGTTTCTCCTGCGGATAAGCGCACTGTGAAAAAGATAGTGCGATTGAGTTGAACTCTTTCAAACCCTTAGTGGAAAGCAGCAAGGAGAGCAGCATGTAATTTTTAAAGGAAACAAGAACTCGTAGGCAAGGAGGGGTGTAGCGCTTATCGTTTAAAAGGAGCTGAGTTTAATAAGGCAAAGAGGGAGTGATACTTTGCTTGGCAAACGAGTTAACTCACCATCAGTCCTAGCTAAGTGTTCAAAAGATGCGTTGAAAACCGAAGGTAGTCAGTCACCTGGTGGCTTCATCTTCTGTAAACTCGAGCTACTCTAAACCCAAACCATGGATGTTGTTGGCCCTTCGCTTTCTTTCATTACATCTTGTAACTTATTCTGTAGACCCGGTTAGACTCGCAGGTGCTTTGAGTGGAGCTGGAGCACATTACTTTTGACAATTGTTGATGTCTCGCTAACTGACCCAGAGCTATCTGGAGAGATTTGATGATAGTTCTTTTGATCGGGCCGAAGGGCATGAGATTGGGGAATTGCGGATGGACTTGCCAAGCTAGGGCTGAATACTGCTCGTTGTGTTCTTTCTCTATATCTTTGTCCGGTTGGGTTCAAACAGATTCTAGTACAAAGATCATTCAGAACTGACATCGTCTCTTCGCCTTAACGGCGATTCCTTCACTTCGATATTTAAGGATTCCCAGGTTGGTAATGAAGGTATAATAAGGTTGGCAAGGTAAGGTCATATAAGTAAGAAAGATCACTTCAAAAAGCAGCTTTTCAGCTTATCGGCGAACTATTATATTAGAAGAGAACGTCCTCCTCATTCGTCCTATTTGACATCTTGTTGCTAAATCGAATAGAATTAGAACTGATTCTAACCTGAACGATGTCTTATGTTGTAGATTCATGTAAATATCTAAGGCGAAGCTGGCATGTATGTTTAGTATTTCACTCCCAACTTGTTGTGCAATCAGTCCTCATAGAACAACAACTCTCAGTTGCTAAATTTCATATATAATCTTCATCTTGTCCGCGGAAAGGCTATATTCTGCCTAAAGCTTCCATATCATACAAGATAATCACATCGATTTACCAGGGTGTCATCCGCGAAACTTTCCAACCTTTTCACAATGTTCACTGTGCCCACCTTTTCGCAAGTCCGCCCAAAAAAGTTCTTTAAAGTTGCAGTGTGGTTGTACATATGAACAAGAAAGAATCTTCCCTCTGATAATTAGATGTACCAGGGTTATGATTTGGTGATTAAGGGCGATCCCAATGTCAAGACAGATCATGAGGGCGGGTTACTTTTGGTTGTCGTTGGAGACTGACTGCATAAAATATGTCAGAAGGTGTCATAAATGCCAAATTTATGCGAATCAGATTCATGTGCCTTCGAATCCATTGCATGTCATGTCGGCTCCGTGGCCGTTCTTGATGTGGGGTATAGACGTAATCGGAGCCATCACCCCCAGTGCCTCGAATGGACACAAATTCATACTAGTTGCAATTGATTACTTCACTAAGTGGGTCGAAGCAGCTTCGTACTCAAGCGTGACCCAGGCGGTGGTTACCAGATTCATCAAGAAGGAGATTATCTGCCGATATGGGTTACCAGCAAGGATCATTACAGACAATGCATCCAATTTAAATCAAGGC
Organism: Corchorus olitorius; assembly: GCA_001974825.2. NCBI lineage: Eukaryota > Viridiplantae > Streptophyta > Magnoliopsida > Malvales > Malvaceae > Corchorus > Corchorus olitorius. Next base: position 10,696 of record AWUE01019989.1, on the reverse strand, counting down.
TTGATAGACGAGACTTGCAAGCAGTTCAAGATTGCACATAGTAATTCAACCATTTATAGACCCAAAATGAACGGTGCGGTAGAGGCAGCCAATAAGAATATCAAGAAGATTGTGGAGAAGATGATTGTGACCTACAAAGATTGGCATGGGAAACTCCCTTTTGCCCTGCACGCTATTGAACTTGTGTTAGAACTTCTACAGGGGCAACCCCGTACTCTTTAGTATACGGAATGGAAGCAGTAGTACCGGTCGAAGTCGAAATACCCTCCTTACGAGTATACAGAGAAATCAGGTTGGAAGAGTCCGAATGGGTTCAGGAAAGGTACGATCAGCTCAACTTGATTGACGAAAAGAGGTTAACAGCGATTTGTAACGGTCAGGTGTATCAAAAGAGAATAGAGAGGGCATTTAACAAGAAAGTACGCCCGAGAGAGTTCTAAGAAGGGTATTTGGTTCTGAAGAAGATCATACCAGCGCAATGCGATCCCCGAGGCAAATGGGCACCAAATTGGGAGGGCCCGTTTGTAGTAAAGAAAGCATTCTCCGGTGGGGCACTGATTTTACAAGAGATGGACGGTGAAGAGTTCCCGAGACCCATCAACTCGGATGCAGTCAAGAAGTATTATGCTTGAAAAAAAAGAACTTAACCTAAAAAAGGAAGAGGTTAGAAAAAAGAGAAGTAGATAAAAAGGAGGGTCCAAGTCGAAAACCCGCAAAGGGAGGCCTGGATCTGGTGGGGGTCGTTTAAGTCGAAAACCTGCAAAAGGCGGCTCAAACGGAGGCCGAAAAAGGAGAAGATCTAGGTTGAAAACCCGCAAAGGGCGGCCTGGATAACAATTCAAGTAGAGGTTGAAAAGGCATTAACAACTTGATCAAATCTCCTCGTGAGGTCGAAGGGGTGAGTCAGCAATTGGTAGCTACCAAGGATAACCAAAGAATCAAAAGCTTACACATAGGTCTAATCGAAAAGCAGAAATATGTCCATACTTCAAAATCGTCGGAGTATTCATCGTTATGAGGTCCCACCTGTTTATTTCCTATATACTATATCCCTTTGTAAACCGTATTGTTTGAGTACTTTCCATTGGATTCTTGTTCAAGGGGTGATGCTACTCTTGATATACATCTCTTCTTTCTTTACTAATATATAATAACATTTCTTATATATGAATCTCTTTTTTAAATGCTTCTCATAAGAAAGAACACTTGAATTTTGTATACTTGAATTTTGCATATCATTACAAAATTATAACATTGATTGAGCATATTTAAATAAACATGGTTGTGAATGATATTCAATCACAAAAGGGTTAAGTCTAATTTTGTCGCCAAAGGGGAGAGTGGATTCGAAAAAGTTAAGGGGCATGGGAATGGATGGAGAAAGAGAACTGATTAGGATTACATTTCAAGGAAAAGATTGCGTTTAATTAAAGCAAGTTTTGTCGATGTTGGGGCATCAATTGAGAAAAAAAAGGAAGTTTACTACACCAGAGAGAAAAGCAAAAACAAAGGAAACATCGAGCTATCTTGAACTTTTTGATAATAAAAGAAAAGGAAAACAAAAGAAAACAAATAAACAACAGCAATAGCATTTCATGCATCATTCATTTGCAACAAATTGTTTCTCTTGGCTTAGGGTCGTTATCTTAGTAAACCTGCTTAGGTCCCATTTAGAGTTGCCATTGAAGTAAACCTACATAATTTCATTTAAGTAAACCTGCTTAGGTCTTCGTTTAGAAGTTTCATTAGAATTTCCGTTTAAGTAAACCACGCTTAGGCCCCCGCTTAGAATCTCGATTGATTAAACCTGATTAGGTCCTTATTCAGAATTTTTGTTTAATCAAACCTGCTTAGGTTCTTGTTTAGAATTTCCATTTAAGCAAACCTGCTTAGGTCTCTATTTAGAATTTTCGTTTAAGAAAACCTGCTTAGGTTTCCGTTTCAGTATACCTGCTTAGGTCAAATAATCGGTCACAGAATGGTCGCTTCAGTGTCAGTAGCTGGCCATAGACTGGTCACTTCTTTTAGGTTTTAGTCAACCGAAGACGGTTTAGTGGCAGTGTCTACGTCTTTGCGCGTTTCCTACCTTCCGAAGAATGTGCAAATGACCCTTTTTTGCACTTTCTCCAATAGCTATCAAACGCAGAAAGAGGGGCAGTTGTAGACACTTATTTTAGACCCTCGTCCATTATCTCATTCCCTTCTTAGCCATTCATTTTCTCATGAATAACTCCCGTTCTTTAAAATTGAGATTAATTTTCTTTCATTTCCTTACTCTTTTGTAGTATGAAAATTTCGGTTTTTAAACCAAAGCTTGAATTTTCTTTGGAACCCAAATTCTTGAATTAATAGGTCTAGGTTTCAATTTCCCTTCGGGCCGCATTATCAAATTATTTCTCATTGGGCCACTTCTCTCATCTTGACCCAAATGCATCCATGCTTTTCTTGGTCTAGGCATCAATGATTTTGGACTAAGTTTTTGGACCGTCTCGCTTATAATTTCTTGGCCCGATTTTTATCCCAATTTGTTTTCCAATAATTATTTAAGCCCAAACTTGTTTTGTTGGACTTGGTCCATTTTCTTTTGGGCATTGCTTCCTTTACTATTAAGTCTAACCCATTGTGCTTTAAATTGAAAAAATAATAAAAAATAGAAAAAGAAAAAAAGAAAAAAAGAAGAAAAGTCCAGATTGCAAAATGTGGTCACGTGGCCAATGTTGTTTAACTTATATTTGGGCAAAAGCTTAATCTGTGAAGGTAACTTATATTTGGGCAAAAGCTTAATTTGTGAAGGCAAGGCAAGGACGTTTCATATATATATATATATATATATATATATATATATATGGAAGGTGATCACGTGATTCTTTTCTCCCCTTCACTTGGAGTTCAAACGAGTCAGACTTGAAATGTCTCTCACAAATTCCCCATTTTCAAAACAATAAAGCAAAGCAAAAATGGCAAGGAAAAGACACGCTTCATTCTTCCCCTGCTTGTCTCTTTTCCGAATATGGTTAAGTCAGCCCTTTACTAGTTGCTACACCAACTGCTCCAAGGCTGCAATACAAAGCCAAAAGACACAAAAGTGAGTAGTGAGACAGGGTCACTAAGAGCATGAAAGTAAAACAAAGCGAATAAATAAAAGGCTGATTGGTACCATAAGACCATCAACATAAAAATGGGGTCTTGGTCTCTTGTCTCTTTGGGGGTTTTCCTGCAAATAAATTGGAGCCCTCCATTAAGTTTGTACAAAAAAATTACAACCATTGAATTAGTTTCTTTTCACAGTATAAATTGAGGGATACAGTGACAGAGAAGGGGGGGGGGGGAGACAAAAAAAAAACAAAAAACATTTCATACAAAAAATAGTTCATACCCAAAAAACATTTCATACAAAAACAGTTCATACCCGAAAAAGAACAGAGTCATTGAGCTAAAAAAAAATTAGGGAGTGATCAGTTCTAAAAGTTTTAGGGTATAGTCTTAAGTGAAAAAAAAAACGCCTAAAGAAAATCAGAAAAGGGGGGAATCATTCTTTTCGGAAAAAAAAGATCTTTTCTCCTAGAGGTTCGGGTACTAGGTTCTGGGTTCATATAGGAAAGAAAAAAAGGGTTCATTTTTTGGGTCCCCAGTTCCATCAGCAACATTGCTCAAAAATAAAACCACACAATTCATACACACACAGTAAGAAGAATATACAAACTAGGAAGAGGAACTTACGAGCTTTCTTTCTCCTTGGTGTCGTCTCACCCCTTTCCTTTAGCTAGTATCATTTACTTTTCTTTTGCTAGTATATTTTTCCTCCGTTTTCCTGCAAATTTTCAGAAAAATGGGTTTAGTTTCGAGTCAACAAAGAATGGTGGGTTGAAGGATTTGGTCTCAAGCCCACACGATCAAGAGAAAAACAAAGGGAAAAGGGTCACATATCTGAGAATCAGGGATATCAGATAGTGGGTTGGGGAGATCGGAATCATCAAGCTTTTAGTGCGGATCAGGCTGTTCGAGGTTCAAAAGGCGGCTCTCAGAGAGACCAGTACCAGATCCGGGGCCAAGAGGTGAAGGGGAGCAGATTGGCTCCTTCTTAACGCGAAAAGGGGCTTCAATGACGGTGGTGGCGGAGGAGTGTTCCTCCTTCTTAACCAGTATGAGTGGAAGGCACCCGGACAGCGTTCCTCGTATAATTACCCGGTAAAACTTACATTAATCGGAATCCATGCACCACGTGCATTCATGCATATAGAGACTGGGATTAATACATGTCATTAAAAGTTAAAGTTAAAATAAAACATTTCATCTTTAAAAACCCAAAATTTTTTTTATCGATCTTATCCTCTTCAAGTTTTAAATCAAAGCCAAGAGTCTTTTGAAAAAAATCAAGGTTTGAGTTTTATTTAAGAAAGGTTTTGATCATGAGAAATAAAAGCAAATTAAAAGGGAAGTGAAAATTCATTTTTTTTATTCTCTTTTTTTCTCCTAAAAAGGAACTAAAAAATGAAGGCTTGGCCTTTTTGGAAAAAAAGAAGAATAATGGATTTTACAAATATGGTGATTCAAAATCCCAAGCTTAAATAAAAGAATCCAAATCAAATAATTCCAAAAATTAAGAAGAGGTTTTAAAACCTAATTAAATGAATGTTTTTTTTCTAAGGAATACCAAGATCACAAAAAATCAAAAATTAATCAACCAAATTTTATTTTCAAAAGGGAAGGCTCCTACTTCGTTTCAATTTTTAAGAAAGGGAAGGTTCCCATTCCTACCAAATGAGAGTCATTTTGAATATACAAAACCTTGCTTCCCAAACCCCTTTTTATAAATACAAAAATCCATTCGTGCTTGAGTAACCTTGTTTTCAAAATCAAACAAAAGGTTCATTTTCCTTAAATCGTTTAAAATTTAGGGGCAATTACAACCAATAATAGAAACTCATGGGTAAAACCTAGGTTAGTTCAGTGCCGTCAAATTGATGGGTGTTGTGGGGGTGCAGATCCTTCCCCGCACGTATTAGACCCCGGATCCTTAGACTCTGGATAAGTAGACTATTTATTAGGCTAGTGTTACCTTCGCCAAGCTTAGGTCGGTACTGGGCTTTATAATTTGATAGGTGACTAATCACACCTAGGTAAAAAAGATTAGTGGCGACTCCGGTTTTTAAGTCGTTTCGACAGGGTTCTCCGGACCCGAACGTTACGACACAAAGGCTATGTCTGGTCTAGTGACTGTAAGATAGAGTAGACGCCCAATTAAGCGTCTATATTGTCCAACATCTATCAAGGACCCATCACCATTTGCTTGTAATTTGAGATTTTGCTCCATTGGAAAATAGCTAGGACGACACCCTTGCATCCCACTTTCTTCCAATATATCTAGTGCATACTTTCGCAGGCTAAGAACCAATCCTTCTGGGGATCTTGCAGCTTCTATGCCTAGAAATTATTTCAATGGCCCTAGATCTTTGATGCCGAATCTGCCATGGAGATATTCCTTCATCTCAAGTATTTTGCCTTTATCATTGCCGGCGAGAATGACATCATCAACATATATCAACGCATCAACAAAAATCTCCTTGAAATCATAAATGAATAAGGCTCGTTGAGACCTTAGATTGCCGAAATCCTACCTCAAGTAGAGTTGTTGTTAATTTCTGGTACCAATTGCGTGATGCCTGCCGCAACCCATATAAGGACTTTTGCAATTTGCACACTCTTGTCTCTCCTTTTTTTGCAAAACCCTGCGGTATTCGCATATACACTTCTGAATTCAAATCTCCATGAAGAAAGGCGTTATTCACATCAAGCTAGTGAATGTCCCAATTCTTCTTTTCTGCAACAGCCAAAAGACATCTAACAGTGACAAGTTTCGCAACGGGTGCAAAAGTTTCATGAAAATCAAGCGCTCTCCTTTTAGTCGAGCCTCTCCTCCCCTTTGGATTCCAATAATCTTCGAAGGTGATTTGGCTCTTATTGTTGCTTACCATCATCTCAAGGAAAATGATCATGTCTATATAGATGGCAACTAACTGCTGATCCACCTTCTGAAACCAATGGTCAAGCCAATGTTAAGGTTATTGTGCGTACTGTCAACTTTGTTGATGAATCTCCCAAGAAGACAAGCATTGCTTCCGGTAAACAAGAAGGGACATTAAGTCATTTGGCTGATACTGAGAAAGGTGCTGTAACTGCATGGGATCTAATTATTGCCAAGTTCAAGGAAGTGGTTTGATTTAAGACTTCTTTTTTCACGTACAACTGAATTTTTCCTGCTCGTGCCGTACTCACAGTCAGGCAGGCTTATACCATTACGCCCTTTGGTAATTTCCAAAAACCTAAAGAAAGGTAAAGGTAGGCCCGGCCGTTGCAGAGTACATTTCAAGCCAACTCAAAAGTTCAACCATAGGGTTCCTATCTTTCAGAAAAAGAAGACATAATTTGTTGAAGAGGGCCGGGCTGAAGGGCCAATCAAGACAATCAATGAACTCAAAAAAGAATCCTTATAGAATAAATGATATATAAGAAATTCATAGACTAGGGCCCGATAAGGGTCTGCTAAGAGTTAGGCGAAGTTGGTAGTTACAAATCCACATCTTCTCCAGTGAAAGATCCCGGGAAGCTCTATTTGACTCAACAAGGCATAGAACGCACTAAAGCAAGTCAAGTCACGGAAAGAATCGAAATCTCATAGAGAAGAAAAGAACTGCACACATCAAGCACCCTAATAGGAACTAATTCAACCCAATATGCATCAAGATTATCGTATAGAAGTAGTGAATAGAATGCAAACCAGACTGACAACAGCAAGCTAAGCTGCTAGTTAGGCTGCAAGGATTTCACTGCTTGAGAGTCAGATTCATAGTAACAATATCTACTTGCCTTACTATTGCACCGACTTCGTCCTCAAAGACTGCCTGCTCAATGCCACTTGGGCTGTTCGGATCCTCCCGATTGGAAATGCCAGATAGAATTTCCCGAATCGAACCGTTGGGCTTCTTTGTTTTGATTTCTCACTCGTCAATTAGCTGAACAACCCACCTAAGTCCTTCATAGAGAAAGATTTCCCTAGCCAAGTCTTTACATTCTGTAGGGTAGGTCTTGAAGAGCCAATGAGAAGTATGTCATCCACATACAATAGACGGAAGACAATAGTGCTCCCACTGACCTTCTTGTAAACACAAGGTTCATCTTCGTTCTTGATAAAACCAAACTCTTTGATTGCATCATTGAAAGGAAGATTCCAGCTTCGAGAAGCTTGCTTCAATCCATAAATGGATCGTTGTAGCTTGCAAACTTTTCCAGCATTTTATGGAGTGACAAAACCCTCAGGTTGTGTCATGTACACATCCTATTGAAGATTTCCGTTAAGGAAAGCAGTTTTGACATCCATTTGCCAAAACCGGGTGAGCAGACAGGCGAGAAAGAATAAAATGAAGAACACATCTTGCATAACAACGATACGTCTCTCGGGCTAGTTTTCCGAGAAATTGAAGAGAAAATGTTGATCATATTGGCATACTCTCCCCGCCAAAAAAGGAGCAGACCCCATTGAAGAAAGACGAGAGTAAGGGTCCGGCGCAGGAATTGAAGGCGACCGCCCTTCTCATGGAACCGTACGTGGACGTTACCGCTCATATAGCTCCCAGCCAGCAAGCTTGCCTCGTGTTTGGAAGTGTGGATGTATCAAATTCAATTTTATCAAATGCTTTGAATCGAATTTAGTTGAGCATCCCTTTCACAAAAACCTATAGATCTCCCCGCTTTTTGTGATCTTCCCAAGGATCATTACGCTTGACAGCGCCTAGTTTTTGTAGATCTCGAAAATCGTTTAGTGGATCAAGACGAGAATGAATCCCGGAATCCAATACTCATCCTTGCTCTCCTCTTGGAAGGGGTTTTTATAGATAGAGCTTTACTGAGTAGAAAGAGTATAGTAGGAGGACGAGGGCTATCTTTAGCTATAACAATAAGAGTCGGAGGGGGGGATCTCAAAGACCCTGAACAAGAAGGAGCTGCTCCCGATGTGAACGATAAACCTCAGGCTGAAAATACATATATAGATAGTGCTCTAATGACAAAGGCTGACGACGGAAGTGAGGCATTTGTTACGTTCTTTATTGTTTTCGTCTTGTCACGAGCTGGATTTGAACCAGCGCTTTCCAGATGCATGACCCAGATTTCAACCTTTCTGATCGTGACTTTGGACGAAGTGAAAGGCTTGGAAAAAGGATCAAACATATTGAAGAGAAGCTTTCACAAAGGCCAATAGCCGATAGCCATCCTGGAAGTACACCCAAAGCCAATACTGAAATTTGCTCATTCCTATCGGGGAATACTTTTTGCTTACCCTCTCTCTAAGCGAAAGTAAAGTATCTGACCAAGTCATGTTAGCAACGGCTCAATCGATCCTGCTACTATCTTAAAAAGGAAAGCAAATTCAGCTCGTTAAACGGAAAGCAATTCCACGATCTCCATTCATTCCTAGATTCCCGTCACTACGGATTGATTGTCCCTACGTAACTACACGGTAGTGGTCTAGGGAGCGCAATGTTATTAGCCGATCAAATGGGAATCTCTTTCCCAAGGTTCTGTAATGTTGATTATTCTTTTGATGGGATTACTGCAAGCGTAGCAACTTAGACATACAATCGGGTTAGGCAATCAGGCTATAAACTGTGAGACCCATTACTAGATAAAGGAGAAAGCGGGAATGCATTGGATTCTAAGGCTTCAACAAGAGTTCCTAAGAAGGGTACCTCGGTCCCGAAAGGGGAAGTGGAGGATCTTTAGGGAGATGAGCTAATACGAGTATTCCCCCGAGGATGCTGGAAAGTGGGTTCGAAGAAACTCGACCTACCAGGAGAGGAACGAGACTAACAACCAGATCAAAGGGATAAGGGGGGGTGATCGGTCGTCAGCAAATCATAAAAATAAAATCCCAACAAAATCCTAACTAAAGCAGATAGGGCAAGTAGGGGTCGAGCCCACAGAGAGAAAGGTTATTTATCTTTTTCTTAAAATAATTAAACAGATTAAAGAGATTTTTTTATAGTAAAATTGAATCTAATTTAACTAACAATTAAAATTAACTAAGGAAGTAATCAAGAAAATTAAAGAAAACAATTGATAAGAAAGCAGTGAATAATCTAGAAAACAATTAATAAAAACTTCCAACATAGAATTAATATCCCTCTTGACAATTATAACATGGATCATTGATATCTAATAATTATGAAATCATAGAATAGCTTGCTGGAATTAATTCCTAAATTACCTTAATTAGATAAGATTACCGGTTAAGGCTTAAATTACCCCTTTTACTTCCTAACAAATCAATTACCGGTTAAGGCTTAAAGATTCACCAAGAAACAAAGCATTAAGAACTAGTAATTTATACAAGAACAAAGAGTAATTTCTCACTCAAAGTCCCTTATCTCCCTTGGAAGGAGTGGTTAATTCTCAACCAATTGCTACAAACAACCAAGCCTGGACTATTAATCATCGACTTGATCTAGCTAATGCTAACTTAATTTATCAAGAAAGTGCCGGCTCAATCCATCAAAATAAGCAACATAGAATTAAAACAGAGATCAAAGGAATACTCTAACAATTATCATATATAAGCACAAAATCTCACCAATATATATATGTCAAGAGATCAATTAAATTCTACATTGGAGTAAAGAAAAGGATTACTCACTCATGAATTGAGTGAACATCCAAAGAATAAGAAGAAAAACTTATCTTATGGATGGAAGAAGAGGGGGCGGCGGCACAAGGGCTTTTGTCCTCCAAATCTTCAATAATTCTACCAAATACAATTTCCAGATCTAAATGTACTAAAAACCTAGACCTAAGGTGGCTATTTATAGTGGAAATAGGATCCAAGTTAAAATAGGATCCTGAAAAAATCCTGATTTCGTGCAGAAACTTCAACGGCATTTTTGAGCTTGAAGATGGCAGAACTGGGTCTTGGACTTCAATGGAAAGTTGTACATCTTGGAGTCAGCTTTCCAACGAGTACTCATGGGCTTAAAACAGAGGTCTGAGTAGAAAGTTATGATTTTTCTACCAAAACTGCGCCTGAATCCTAATCCTGTTAGGACTAGAATCGGGAATCTACGAGATTTGGATATTTCCTTAGACATAGGAGTCATTAATTGGGATTTTAATTACAATTAATATCTTATATGGGCTGAGTATTTTCCCATATAAATTATCCAAAAATACCAAAGCTTGAGAACTTGTTCATGACTTGTCTTCAATCCTTCACAATTAAAGCTCCAATCTTCAATCTTTGCTCCTTGAAATAATTCTTCAAAGTCTTCAAATCTTCAAAATTATCTTCAATGAGTCTTCAAACACGAACTTCGAATCTCCAAATCTATACTCAAAATTACTTTGCTAAAATCTGTGTAAAAAGTCATCAAAATAGCTCCAAAAGAAGTGAAAAATAACAATTTCTCAATTTCACATCACTTAAGAACTCAAAACACAAATGTTATCAAAATAGCATAAAATTAAGCATAAATAGATCCAAAAACATAATAAAATAGCCATAAAAATAGGGTTGTTTTTGGCTCAATCATATTCCCCCACACTTGAACTTTGCTAGTCCCTTAGCAAACCAATGTGTTAGTTAATCAAAAATCAATTTTTCAAAAAAAATCAATTTGAATTCATACATACATCAAAGAATCAATTTAAT
>AWUE01019988.1:0-13142 GCA_001974825.2 Corchorus olitorius | reverse complement strand
CAAGGGTTACTAATTCCTTTTGTTAAAGAAAAGAGTGACAACAATGGATTTTTTTTTAAACACAGAAATACCTCTTCTGCTCTTGTCATGAGAGCACTTCTTTTTATGAAAACAAAATTTTAATTACCCTTTTTATAAGTAGTCCCCCACACTTATTCTTGACATATATCAATAACATACTTTCTCAATCATAACCTCAATCAAGATTGAACACAAGTTCTAGAAATAGATAATCATAGAAGCAATTAAAAAATAAGATCATATTACAAACTTCAATTATACCTAATTCTAAGAAATCAAACAACATGCTATAACTCAATCAATAAATAAAGCATTATTAAAATTCTAAGCATTCATCAATCATAATCAAATCAATTAATCAATTTATGCATGAAAAATTCAAAAGGTTTAAAAATATCGAAATTTATCATCAAAAATTAAAATTTATGTCGAAAATCAATTTTGAAAAATTGGGAAATATGATCAATCAAAAATAATCCAAAAAACAAACAATTTCTATCCTAGGTTCTCATGCAAACAATAACTAGCATATGACTCAATTATTCAAACAATAAAACAAATCAAGTATTCACCCCCACACTTAAAATTCACATTGTCCTCAATGTAAAAGCAAACAATTCATGCAATATTATCTTTCCAAAAATAAAGAGTTAAGGTTCAAGAAAACATACCTGGCGGCTTGGTGAAGAAAATTTACTCAAACATAAAGGCAATATAAAATTAAGGTGATAGAAAAATAAAACTGGATAGATAGTTTATTAATGAAACTTGAAAAATAAAGACATAAGATAAAGGAAAATTAAAGCATAAACTAGATAACTAATCCTAAGATGCATAAAAAATAAATCTTAAATCTAAAAACAAGAAATTTAAATCTAAATCTAAATTGGTTTATGAATAGCCTTCTCCAATAAATTGAAGAGGTCATCCAAATTTCCAATTATGTTATTTAAATCATCTCTTAAGCTAGTAATTTGATCACTAATCTCGTTGCATCGAACAAGGAAAGGGTGAAGCTCTTCCTCAGCCTCCTTTTCTTGGTTAACCTCTTCTTCCTCTTTCTTATCACAAGAAGCATCACTTGACTCAGAGTCAGAAGCAATAATCACAATATTGTCTTCACCTTGATCATCTAACGGATCCTTGGGTTCCCTTAATGGTGATGGAGCTTTGAATTCTTCCAAAGTAAAAATAGTAGCTATCGACCTATTTGATGAAGAGGCATAATTTGGATCATGAGTTCTTTGAGGGAAAGGAGCACATCGCATAGGAGGTCTATAGGGCGGCCTATAGGGCTTAGTTTGGTATCCTCCCATCCGAGGCATGGAAAAAGGCCTATTCCAAGGTGCAACTTGAGGTCTTATCCTTCCATTAAAATTCCTTGGTCCTTGGGGATGATGAAATCGATTCTCATAGGGATGAAACCGATTTCTGAACTCATGCTCAGCTCTAGCCTTTGATCTCATAACAGTTTCTTGAGACTTGTTAGCTTTTTTCAAAAGAAATTGATAAATTTTCCTAGCTTTGAATCCTGGCTTGGTAGCAATTTCTTCTTCAGGCAAGGAAGCAATTAAGCCTAGAAGTTCATGGCAATCTTGACGCAGAAAGCTTCTGATCGGTCGTCAGCAAATCACAAAAATAAAATCCCAAACAAAATCCTAATTAAAGCAGATAGGGCAAGTAGGGGTCGAACCCACAGAGAGATAGGTTATTTATCTTTTTCTTAAATCAAACAAATAAATTAAAGAGAATTTTTATAGTGAAATTAAACCTAATCTAATTAACAATTAAATTAACTAAGAAAGCAATCAAGAAAATTAAAAAAAAAACAATTAACAAGATAGCAGTGAATAATCAAGAAAACAATTAATAAAAACCTCCAACATAGAATTAATATCCCTCTTGACAATTATAACATGAATCATTGATATCTAATAATTATGAAAAAGAAGAATAGCTTGTCGGAATTAATTCCTAAATTACCTTAATTAGATAAGATTACCGGTTAAGGCTTAAATTACCCCTATTGTTAACTTAACAAATCAATTACCGGTTAAGACTTAAAGATTCACCAAGCAACAAAGCATTAAGAACTAGTAATTTATACAAGCACAAAGAGTAATTTCTCACTCAACGTCCTTTATCTCCCTTTGAAGGAGTGGTTAATTCTCAACCAATTGCTACAAACAACCAAGCCTGGACTATTAATCCTCGACTTGATCTATCTAATGCTAACTTAATTTATCAAGAAAGTGCCGGCTCAATCAATTAAAACAAGCAACATAGAATTAAAACAGAGATCAAAGGAATACTCTAACAATTATCATATATAAGCACAAAATCTCACCAATATATATGTCAAGAGATCAATTAAATTCTACATTGGAGTTAAGAAAAGGATTACTCACTCATGAATTGAGTAAGCATCCAAAGAATAAAAAAAAACTTATCTTATGGATGGAAGAAGAGGGGGGCGGCGGCACAGAGGCTTTTTGTCCTCCAAATCTTCAATAATTCTACCAAATACAATTTCTAAATCTATATGTGTGTGTGTTCTAAAAACCTAGACCTAAGGTGCCTATTTATAGTGGAAATAACCCTGGGAATTCCAATCCTAACTTGGAAAGGAGTCTAGGACGGTTTAGGGTCTAACTTGGAGTCCAAGTTAGATTAAAAGTCATCCTAGAGTAGAATCCAAGCTAAAATAGGATCCTGAAATTTTGCTGAATTCATGCAGGAAATTCGACGGCATTTTCGGGCTTGAAGATGGCAGAGCTGGGCCTTGGACTTCAAAGTAAAGTTGTAGCTCTCGAAGTTAGCTTTTCAACGAGTACTCATGGGCTTCAATCGGAGGTCTGAGCAGAAAGTTATGATTTTTCTACCAAAACTGCGCCTGAATCCTAATCCTGTTAGGACTAGAATCGGGAATCTACGAGATTTGGATATTTCCTTGGATTTAGGAGTCATTAATTGGGATTTTAATTCCAATTAATTATTCATATGGGCTGAATATCGTCCCATATAAAATATCCATAAATACCAAAGCTTAAGGGCTTGTCCATGGCTTGTCTTCAATTAAAGCTCCAATCTTCAATCCTTGCTCCTTGAAATAATTCTTCAAAATCTTCAAATCTCCAAATATGTCTTCAATGAGTCTTCAAACACGAACTTCGAATCTTCAAATCTATACTCAAAATTGCTTTGCTATAATCTATGTAAAAATTCATCAAAATAGCTCCAAAAGAAGTGAAAAATAACAATTTCTCAATTTCACATCACTTAAGAACTTAAAACACAAATATCATCAAAAATAGCATATAATTAAGCATAAATAGATCCAAAAACATAATAAAATAGCCATAAAAATAGGGTTGTTTTTGCCTCAATCATATTCCCCCACACTTGAACTTTGCTAGTCCCTTAGCAAATCAATGTGTAAGTTTATCAAAAATCAATTTTTCAAAAGATCAATTTGAATTCACATACTCATCAAAGAATCAATTCAATCATGAAATCAAAATAACAAAGAATAATAATAATACTAAATTCAAAAATCAAGACATAACAAGTATCATCATTCTTAAGTAGTCATAATCAAATTAAGTAGTTTTAATCACTTACTATTTTTCACTTTCTATAACTACTTCTTTCTATAAGCTTATGTTTTCCTCTTTTTCTGATCCATTACTCAAAAGATTGTAGTGCCATAGATATACATCAAGGGTCATTGTGGGTTATAATAGATTTTTGAGGGTAATTGTTTAGAAAATTGAGGTTACTAACCTCGAAGTGTTCATGATTTAGGGGTTACTAACTCCCTTTTGAGGCTACTAGCACTCTAGAAGGACTCCTTCTTTTATTTTTTCATAGGGACAATATTTCTGTAATTCCATGCCTCTTAACCTATTTCCAAGGGTTACTAATTCCTTTTGTTAAAGAAAAGAGTGACAACAATGGATTGATATATTTTTTATAAAGTATGCAGAAATACCTCTTCTCCTCTTGTCATGAGAGCACTTCTTTTTGAAAACGAATTTTTTTTTTAAATTACCCTCTTTATAAGTAGTCCCCCACACTTATTCTTGACATATACCAATAACATACTTTCTCAATCATAACTTCAATCAAGATTGAACACAAGTTCTAGAAATAGATAATCATAGAAGCAATTAATAAATAAGATCATATCACAAACTTCAATTATACCTTATTCTAAGAAATCAAACAACATGCTATAACTCAATCAATAAATCAAACATTATTAAAATTCTAAGCATTCATCAATCATAATCAAATCAATTAATCAATTTATGCATGAAAAATTCAAAAAGTTTTGAGAAAATCAAAATTTTAGCATTAATTTTAAATTTATGTCGAAAATCAATTTTGAAAATTTGGGGGATAATCAATCCAAAAACAATCCAAAAACAAACAATTTTCTATCCTAGGTTCTCATGCAAATAATAACTAGCATATGACTCAATTATTCAAGCAATAAATCCTATCAAGTATTCACCCCCCCACACTTAAAATTCACATTGTCCTCAATGTAAAAGCAAACAATTCATGCGATATCTTTCCAAAAATAAAGAGTTAAGGTTCATGAAAACATACCTGGCGGCTTGATGAAGATTATTACTCAAATAGAAAGATAATAGAAAATTAAGGTGATAGAAAAATAAAACTGGATAGATAGTTTATTAATGAAGCTTGAAAAAGAAAGACATAAGATAAAGAAAAATTAAAATTAAAGCATAAACTAGATAACTAATCCTAAGATGCATAAAAATAAATCTTAAATCTAAAAACAAGAAATTGAAATATAAACCTAAATTGGTTTATGAATAGCCTTCTCCAATAAATTGAAGAGGTCATCCAAATTCCCAATTATGTTATTAAAATCATCTCTTAAGCTAGTAATTTGATCACTAATCTCGTTGCATCGAACAAGGAAAGGATGAAGCTCTTCCTCATTCTCCTTTTCTTGGTTAACTTCTTCTTCCTCTTTCTTATCACAAGAAGCATCACTTGACTCAGAGTCTTTTAACCGAAAATTCATGTATTGTTCTTGTGATTTGATGAATAAAAGAGGATGTAGAGGTGCCTTTATATAGTGATCAAATCCTATTCCAAAGAGATTTTAATTAGAGTAAAAAGTAAGAAACATACCTGGATTAGGAGTCCATTACCTATTTGAAAAAGGTTGTCATCATCCAAGTTGATTAGGATTCACAATCTTAATTGATGAAGGAGTGCGCATGAGAGGAGGGAAAATTGCCGCGGCACCAAGGCAACAGCCTTGTGCGCGGGCTTGGACAGGCGGCAGCGGCCTGCTGCCTGGCGTGCGGGGGCCTGCTGATGCCGCGTGCTGGCGCGGGCCTAGCCTCCGCAGGGCTCGGTACTTGCCCGGGCCATGGCCTCGGCATGGCTGGTGCCTGCCTCGGCATGGCTGGTGCCTGCCTCGGCATGGCTCGGTGATTGCCGAGCTATGTCCTGGTGTGTGGCTGGTCTTGCGAGGCATGGCTCGGCCTGGTGCGAGGCATGGCCGAGTCATGACCGGGCTGTGGCCTGGCCATGTCCGGGTGCACCGAGCCATAGCCGGCCATGCGTGGGTCATGCATGGTCTGGGGCTTGGTGCTTGGCTCCTAAGTTTTTTCTTCCAATTAAATGGAAAAAATTCTTAAAATCTGCAGAATAAAAATTAAGTTAGAAATTAAAATTATTGGGTTGCCTCCCAACAAGCGCTTGTTTAAAGTCATTAGCTTGACTTTCTCTTTTCTTCAATTTCCCTAGGTTGGAAGATAAACTGGTTTTCCAAGATAATTTCCTCAATCCATCCTATGGGAAAAGGTTCAAAGAAAGGTTTTAATCTTTGTCCATTAACTTTGAATTGCGTCTTGGTAGTTGGACTATAGATTTCCACCAATCCATTTGGGTATACTCTTTTTATCTCAAAAGGTCCAGACCATCTTGATCTTAGATTTCTAGGAAAACCTTTTATTTGTCCTATGAACAGTAAAAACTTTTGTCCTTCATGGAATGATCTCCTTAATCTCTTCTGGTCATTAAAAGCTTTGGTTTTCTCCTTATAAATCCTTGAATTTTCATAGGCTTCATTCCTAATCTCTTCAAGTTCTTGTAAATGCAGCATCCTTTGAATTCCAGCTTCGTCGAAGTTAAGATTGCATTGCTTCACTGCCCACCAAGCTTTGTGTTCTATCTCCATGGGTAGATGGCATGGCTTTCCAAACACAATTCTGTATGGGAACATACCTAGGGGTGTCTTATAAGCTGTTCAATATGCCCATAGAGCATCTCCTAGTCGCATACTCCAATCTTTTCTCTGAACATTAACTGTTTTCTCCAGAATCAGCTTCACTTGACGGTTGGATATCTCGGCTTGACCATTGGTTTGAGGATGATATGAAGTAGATACCCTATGGCTTACTCCATATTTTTCAACTAAGACTTGTACAATTTTGTTGCAGAAGTGAGTTCCACGATCACTGATGAGGGCTCTTGGTATGCTAAATCTATGAAGAATGTTATTCTTTATAAATTTAACCACTGTTCTTGCGTCGTCCTTTTCAGTAGCAACTGCTTCAATCCATTTGGAAACATAGTCCACGGCTAAAAGGATATAGTATTTCTTTTCTAATGGAGGGAAAGGTCCCATGAAATCAATTCTCCATACGTCGAAGACTTCAGCAACGTATACTAGAGTCTGAATCATTTGATTTCTTCTCGAAATACTTCCCACTTTCTGGCAGCATGGACAAGTCTTACAATATTCATAAGAATCTTGAAAGATTCTTGTCCAGTAAAATCCGCAATCCAAGATCTTTCTTGCTGTCTTCTTGTGTCCAAAATGGCCTCCGCTTTCGTCAGTATGGCAGAACTTCATGACTGATTGAATTTCATTATCAGGAATGCATCTTCTCATTACCTGATCAAAACCACATCTCCATAGATATTGGTCATCCCAGAGATAATACTTGGCATCACTGATGATCATCAATTTCTTCCATTTGCTTAGATTTGGAGGTAAACGTCTAGTGTCCAAGAAATTAACAATGTCTGCATACCATGGAAGTTGAGAAATGGCGAACAAGTCTTCAAAAGGTAGCGCTTCATTGATTGCAGTCTCTTCTTTGTTGCCTTCAATTCTGCTTAGATGATCAGCTACAACGTTTTTTGCTCCTTTCTTGTCCTTGATTTCGATATCAAATTCTTGAAAGAGCAATAGCCATCGCATAAGCCTAGCCTTTGCATCTTTCTTCGCCATTAGATATCTCAGTGCAGCATGATCGGAATAGATTATTATCTTGGATCCCGGGATGTATGAACGAAACTTTTCCAAAGCAAAGACAACGGCAAGCATTTCATTTTCCGTGGTGGTGTAGTTCTTCTGAGCAGCATCCAAAGTTTTTGAAGCATAATAGATGACATGAGGTACCTTTTCTACTCTCTGACCTAGAACAGCTCCAATGGCGACGTCACTTGCGTCACACATTACTTCGAATGGTAGTTTCCAATCTGGTGGCTTCACAATCAGAGTGGTGGTGAGGGCAGTCTTCAATTTGTCGAACGCTTCTTTGCAGTCATCTCCAAACTCGAACTCTACATCTTTTTGAAGTAGTTTACACATCGGTGCCGAAATCTTTGAGAAATCCTTGATGAATCTTCTGTAGAATCCAGCATGGCCTAAGAATGATCGGATATCCTTGACACATGTTGGGTATGGCAGGTTCTGAACTACATCAACTTTGGCTTTGTCGACTTGCATCCCTTCTTTGGATACTACATGGCCTAGAACGATGCCTTGTTCTGCCATGAAGTGGCACTTCTCGGCATTTAACACCAATTTGGTTTCAACACACCTTTTCAGGATGAGTTCTAGGTTATGAAGGCATTGATTGAAGTTATCTCCATAGACAGTGAAATCGTCCATGAACACTTCCATCTTGTCTCCCACATAATCTTGAAAAATGCTCATCATACATCTTTGAAAAGTTCCAGGTGCATTGCATAAACCAAAAGGCATTCTTGTATAGGCATACGTACCGAAAGGGCATGTAAAGGTGGTCTTCTCTTGGTCTTCAGGTGCTATTGGAATCTGGAAGTATCCGGAATATCCATCCAGAAAACAATAGTAGGCTTTGCAGGCTAATCTCTCCAGCATCTGGTCGATGAATGGCAATGGAAAGTGTCCGTGCTTGTAGCAGAGTTCAGCTTTCTGTAGTCGATGCATACTCTCCATCCATTTTGCAGTCTTTGAGGAACTAGCTCTCCATCGTTGTTTTCCACGACAGTGAATCCAGACTTCTTAGGTACTACTTGAACAGGGTTGACCCATTTACTATCTGATATAACATAAATGAGACTGACTCCAAGTAATTTAAGCACTTCCTCCTTGCCGACTTTAGCAAGGTTCGGATTGAGTCTTCTTTGTGGTTGTCTAACAGGAACTGCATCATCTTCAAGTCGAATCCTATGCATGCACACAGTAGGACTTATTCCTTTGATATCAGCAACAGTCCATCCGATGGCTTCCTTGTATTCTTTCAAAACTCTGATGAGTTGTTCTTCTTGTAAATTATTCAATTTACTTGAAATAACAACAGGTAGAGTCTCTTTGTCTCCAAGGAAAGCATATTTCAGGCCTTCAGGTAGTTGTTTGAGCTTGACTTCAGGTGGTTGAATGAATGATGGCAGGGGTGTTGGCGTTGGCTCCAAACTGATGTAGGAAATTGATGCTTTTTCTTCAACAACAGGTGACGTCTCCAATTCTCTGATGGTTGCAGCTACGTCTTCTGGCGTTAGGATTTCTGCTTCTTTGATTTCTTCTTCGTCCAGGCTTTTTGCAAGAACTAGTTCAAGCTCATCTTCACATTGAAGTGACTGAACTTGTTCAGAGCAAGCTTCAATTGCATCAATTGCACAGATGGAATGGATTTCGGCAGGAGTTTTCATGGCTTCATTTATATCGAATTCAATGGCTTCAGCATCAAATTTCATGCTGAGTTTTCCATCTTTCATGTCAAAATTTGCGCTGGCTGTTGAAAGGAGCGGCCTCCCTAGCAGCAACGGCAGGTGTGGTAGATGAAGATCATCTTCACTCATCTTCAGGACATTGAAATCTGCAGGATAAACAAAGTCTTCTATCTGCACTAAAACATTCTCAACTAAACCTTCAGGTTTAATGTTATTTCTGTCAGCAAATTGCACAATAAGATCAGTTTAAGTCATATGTTCTATTTTCAATTGGGAATAGATAGAAAAAGGCATTATATTAATTGAAGATCCAAACTCACACATAGCTCTTTCTATCTTTTCTTTTCCAATTTTACAAGGAATTGAAAAGGATCCTAAGTCAATATTTTTATGATGCAATTTTCTCTGATAAGCAACAGATATATTTTCATTCATGCAGGCATATTTTTCAGAAAATTTTATTTTAGCAGTGCATAATTCCTTAAGAAAAGAAGCGTACCTGGGCACTCTTGCTACCTCATTAAGTAAAGGAATATTTACCTCTAAATTCCGAAGTGAATTGAGTGGTTGTGCAAACCTTTGAGGAAACGGTGGTGGACCGTAAATGGTCTCCATCTTCTTCATCCCTTCGAATCTTGATTTAGGTCGAGAGGCTCTTGGTGATGAGGTAGATTGCTTCTTCTTGGGTTCGGCTGGAGTCTCCTCTTCTCTGGTTACTTGAATTTCAGGTACAACAATTGGTGACGGTTCCGCAGAGAAAGCAGGCGCTGGAGGTAGTGAAAACGCAAGTGGAAATTGAATGTCAGGTAATTCCATGTCTTGTGCTTGCCACGGTTGAATTTCGTCCATAGACTTGATTCTGTATCCTCTTGTATTTTCATTCACATATCTTTGCGGTGCATATGAACGATTTTGAATAGAAGCTTGCTGGATACTTATGTAGTCGGTAAACATCTTTGCTAGACTTCCAAATTGAGCAGCCAATGAGGATATGGCGTTTTTAGTGCTATCCATAAATTCCTTCATCTCCAAATTTGATTCTGATCCTGTAGACACCCATTTTTATCCTGTATCATTTAATTTAAATCAATTTATTTCTTATTTGGCTTCAAGGACATTCAGGGGCATTTTAGTCATTTGCACGTTCAGGGGCATTTTGGTCATTTTTACATCTAGGGAGTATTTTAGTCATTTGTGCTTCAGGGGGCAGTGTGGTCATTTCTACTCCATTGCTCACGTTAGCATGTCCATTTTAATGTTTAAATCTTTGGTAGATTGCACTTTGAATTCAAGGAAAATTCCAAAAAATTGTTATGTTCTTTTGCATATTTGTATCACATTTTCGCATATTAATCTCGCATTTGCATTTACATGATTCCAATTAGTGATTGAGCCTTGCCTTAGTTTTAATTGGATTATTTATGGTATAAGTAGAAGTAAAATTGGCGTTTGCATAGTATTGTTATAAGAAAAGCATGGAGGTAAGAAAATCACAAACAAAAAACAAAAGTATTCATTATTTTCATTTACTCATTTGCATTTCATATAGGTTTCATAATCTCCAAGATTCAAGATTACAAAAAAATAAGAAGTACAAATTTCACAGAAAAAAAGCTAGACACAAAATGCAGCACTAATGCCTAGACCAGCACCCAATTCCATGCCCACTACAGCAAATCAACAACATTTGCCTGCTCCCATGTAATCGACTCAGCAGTCCCCTCCTCAGCTAGCTTAGATGCTGTCCCAGCAAACACAAACCCTGCAAGCAATCCAAATCAAATCATTGACCAACAAGCACATAAAGGAGTAAGGGGAGATCACAACCATTCAATCAAAAAATCAAGGCATTTTTCACAATAAGGTTCATGACACAGAGAATTCCTAATTCTATTCGGTTATAGACAGAGAAAGAGAGAAGTTTACCTGAGGAGATTCCTGAGTTGCCAGCTCACCATTCTTCTGAACCTCAGCCTCCTAAAGGGACAACTGACTTGGGATGAGGATCAAATTTTTGCAAGAGAATTCACTGGTAAAGGGGAATGAATCAGTTGGAGGAAAAAAGGGAGGAAAATAAAAAGGAGAGAAAAAGCTAAACCTGGCCAGCTCATCACTCCATTCTCTCTTATCCTAGCAGCTCACACAACTAGAGTGGGTTAGCCAGAAAAAAGGGGATTCATTGAATCTAGGGGTGTTTTCACTGCCTCTCGGGCACTCTCCCTCAATAATCATCTCCCCTCTCCCTCTCTTCCGAGAGACAGCTCACTCGAGACCTCTCTCTTTTTCCCACTCTCAAAACAGAAACACACTGATACACACACAATTTGGATTCGGATCTTATCCGGAGAACTTTCTCTCACACACCACATACGCCCACATTCTTTCCACAGGGCTCAGGATCTCACTCACTCTTCATTCTCCCTTTTCCCTCTCCAAGATCTCATCTTCCCTCTCCCCTATACATTCACACATTACACAAAAACAGATTCTCTTCTTCCATTGAAACACCCCATAGCCTCTGGATCCTTCTCTCCCGAGCATCCCTCTCATTTTCTCTCTTCACACTTCCACACAATCTTCTCTCCCTTCTCCGTCTATAATCGCTCCCATTCCATTGAAGAAAAAACGGAAGCAGAGATTAGGGTTCATATTAAGGGATTTGAAGTTAAGAGTGTTACCTCATGAGATGGAACCGTGAAAAGCTTCAGAATGGAGAGGGGAAGAACATATCGAGATTTTGCGGTGGTCTAGTGGCTAGAAGTTGAGATCGTGAGGTTGTAGCTTTGCTTCGGTGAGGCTTCATTTAAAAAAAAAAAATCTTTGAGGTGGATATGGACGGAGACAAGGCCCGAATCAAGTGGGAAATCGAAAGAGGGATTCAAAAGAAGTCGCAGGCGGTATGAGCTAGGGTTTTGTCGGGTTAGGTTGAAAAAATGGGAATTTGTCGAAGAAGAAGAAGATATCAAGTAAAAGAAGGGCTTGATACCCAAAACGACACCATTTTAATTGGTAAGAATTCTTTTCCTTTTTTAATTTAATCATTTAGTTTATTATCTTATGCGAATTGGTCCCCCTGTTTGCAGTCCTGGTCAATTTGAGGCCTGTTTTTTGGTATTTTATGCTTTTAATTGAATTGAAGTTGGGTCAATTATGAATATTCATGTGTTTTTGATAATTTGGTCTCAAAGGTGTCAACTTGATGTATAAAGTGATGAAATTGTTAGGATTTTTGATTTCTAGTCTAAAGTAATTGTTTCTTTGCTAATTAAGTATAAAAATTAGGATTTAGGGTAAAGATTGAATTTTTAGTGGAAATTGTGTTTATTCATGACCAATTGATTTTAAGATCTTGATGTTCAAGTTAGAAGTAATTTAAATTGATTTCATAATTTCGAATTGAGTTAATTTGGATTTGAAAAATTGAGGTTTTGACTTAAAGTTATGATTTTCTTCCTTAAATTAAAAATGACTTGAGGATGACATGTTAAGACACTTTTAGTCATTTTTAATTCTTGGAAAAACAAAGCTTGGAGTTAAAAACCCAATTTTCCAAATTTGAGAATAACTTGAAAGAAGTTGTGAATTTTTTTTTAAAAATGACTTTTAATTTGGGAATTAAGATTTTTTGGTCTAAAGATTTGATTTCCTAAATTAGATTCAATTGTGATGTGTGTATATCCCATGAGCTATATTCCCATTTGTTTAAATTTAAATTGTTCTTGTTTTGGTCTTTGAATTTAGATTTACATCTTGAGTTGATCATGTGCCTCCTGAACTTCGCTAATGATTTTCTTAGTGTGCAGAAAAGGTCCCCAGTAGACCCGGTCCGGCCCATAAGTTTTTATTTCTCTTTAGTTTTTGTTAATTTGTTAATTAGTCCGATCGGGCCTTGGTTTGTAATAATTTAGTAAAGTAGAATTGCATTGCATGCATATCATATTTACTTGTCGTCGATTATATCTGTTTGCATATCACGCCGCTTTAATTCAGTTAATGACCGTAACCCTTCCGAAGAAGGGGCATTCAGTGAGTGATCGAGTTTTCGGGGCCACTTAATGTCTCCGAGGATGAGACGGCTCTTCTCGGGATGCGTCGGGGCTCCGAGCATATATCCCGGGAAGTACTTT
>AWUE01019987.1:0-14499 GCA_001974825.2 Corchorus olitorius | reverse complement strand
TGTACAACTCCCACCATCAATGATCCCACTACTAGGCTTCCCATTCGCATACATCCTAGTTTGAAACAAGTTTTCTCTTTGGTTGTGCACATCTTCTTTCACAAAAGCACTCAAAGTCTTTCTAGCAACCAAATTCTTAAGCGCATATCCCTTACTATCATCATCACTCTCTTCTTGCGCAGACTCCTCCTCATCATCCCCATCACCACTTGAACCCAAATTGAATTCCTCATCTTCACTCACTATCTCACCATGATCATTAAGATACATCACCTTTTTATTGACACAATCTTTGGCATAATGACCATATCCCTGACACTTAAAACACTTAACATGAGATTTAGAGGAAGAACTAGATGAAGGTTTAGAATCGGATTTAGGACTTACTCCCTTTTGTTGCGCAACCTCCTTCTCCTTGTTGGAAGTTTTCTCATCTTTCTTGATTGGAGTTTTCCATGAGTTTGATGATGAAAATCCCTTCTTTGCGCCACTCCTCTTAACTTGTCCATCGGCCTTCAAAGCTTTGTTGTAATAAGTCCTCAACATCAAAATTATTGTTGCATCTCCACAATATCATGAATTTCTCTATTTAACCCCCGCAAGAACTTAGCCATGGTGGCTTGTGTTGGTTCCTCAATTTCGGCTCTGGACATCAACAACATCACCTCGGAGTAGTACTCATCAACACTTTTTGACCCTTGCCTCAAGGTTTGCAAACTTTGGTAAAGGAAGTTGATGTAGTAGCTTGGCACAAATCTCTTTCTCATGACACTCTTCAATTCCGCCCAAGTATCTATAGGTCTCTCCAAATTTCTTCTCCTTGACTGCACCAATTGATTATATCAATTCAAAGCATTCTCAACAAATTCAAGGATAGCAATTTGTACCTTCTTAGATTCGGCATAGGGGTGATAATCAAAATACATGTCTAGCTTTGACTCCCAATCCAAGTAATCCGAAGGTGTCCCTCTCCCATTGAACTTTGGGATTTTGTATTTGATGTTGTCTTTAATCTCCTCCCTTGGTTCACCTCTCCTAGGCCGCAAGTTTTCATTTTAGGCTTGACCTCCAAGTTCTTGTTGCCTTAATCTTTCCATTGGATCAACTCTCCTAGCAAGTTGCCTTTGAGGTTGTTGTTGTTGATCCCTTTGTTCATTGTTTGGTGCGACTTGGTTCTCCCTTTGTTGAGGTGGTGGCTCTTGTTGAGCTTTAGCCATATTTTCCATCCTTGCATCCATGGCATCTAATCTTTGTATAAGTGTTTGCATCATGGTAGCCAAGTCATTGTTTTGATTTTGATCTCCCATTGTACCTACACACAAAGAAAGATTAATAATAAAATCCTCACTAGTGTGTGTGTGCTTTACCTTTGTTTTGCTCTCGTGTTTGCACTCAACCTATGGATTGGTGATCCACTACTCTCTTAATGATCTCACAAGATTATGCCTTTTTCTAGCTTCAATAGGCCTAATAAGAGTAAATTGTTAGAGCCTTCTTTCTTCTCGTGACCTACCTGAGGAACAAACAATTAAGAGCAATAACTTGAGTGAATCAAAAGAAAAGTGTTCTTTATACAATCCAAACAGCCTTTTGTCTCCCAAACTTGCTGCACAAAACAAAATTAGCAACACAAATCAATCAATTTAATCAAAAGAAAACCCTAGTACCACTTAGATCCAATTTCAAACCACTTGTATCCAATAAGGCTTCGATTCCAAAATTCTGCAAAACAAGCTTCAATTCAAAGCAAAAGCAACCCAAGAAACTCAAACAAACAATCAATTAGGGTTAGATGCAATCAATTGAA
Source organism: Corchorus olitorius (assembly GCA_001974825.2). Classification (NCBI taxonomy): domain Eukaryota; kingdom Viridiplantae; phylum Streptophyta; class Magnoliopsida; order Malvales; family Malvaceae; genus Corchorus; species Corchorus olitorius. Next base: position 12,692 of record AWUE01019987.1, on the reverse strand, counting down.
CCAATTGCAAAAAGAAAACCCTAATCCCCAATATACATAGATAAGAACCCTAGATCAAAATTGCGGTAGACACCACAAATTTTTTTGATTTTTTTCAGTATTTGTCCCAGAAAGATCACTCTAAAAGAAGTCTAGATCTCAAATTTCAAAGCTTTTTGAGTTCAAACGAAGCTAGAATAAATTTCACAAGATTCTGGTCGAAATTTTTTTTTTTTTTTTGAAATTTCTTTCGATTAACCTACAAGGTATGAGGACTCCAAATCTGAAATTTCAAAGCAATTGGAGTTAAGATGAAACCACAAAAAATGTTTGAATTTTCGGAATTTTTGGATCTTGAAAATTGAAAGTTGCGATAAGAACTTTGATGAATGAGATGGATGAAAAACTTGATGATAGATGAATAGAAGGATAGATTTACCGATTGAAGATGACAACCTATGCTCTGATTACCAATTGATACGAATCTAGTTGTATTAGATTCAAATCTATCCTTGTGACCCGCCAAGAATCAACTTGAACAACTTCAACTTCTAGATGTGTATGTCGATGATCTTCACCTAAGCAATCTTCTTCGTTCGTCGGCCTTAGACCTTCAATTTGACCTGCAATTGAACACCTAAGATCACAAGATTCACAAACAATCAAGCAATCACAACTTAATTGTTTGCTAGGACTCTACATGATTGAAGAACCCTAAGCTTGCTCAAACTAGAGCAAAGAAGCTAAATTTTCAAAAGAATCTCTCTTTAATTGATAAACTTAACTTGTGTTTACAAGAGGGAGGTAGAGCCTTTATATAGGCAAAGCCTTGCGCAACTCCGCCTTAGAAAACCCCCTAAACCGCCTCCTCAATAGCCATAGGCGGCTAACCCTAATGAAGCTTCTAGAAACTATCCAAAAATACAACCAATAGAAAATTAGCTAAGGATTGGACTTAATTAAACAAGGCCCAACCCAAATAAGGTTCTTAACTAAATAAATAACTAATCTAAGATAGAATTAAGCCCACAATGGCCAAATTACAACTCTAATGACCTAATGCTCATCGATTTCAAGAAGAATGCACAACTTGGAATCGATGGGAATATTCCTTTGTTGATGATCTCCAATGGGCTTCAAATGATCTCCGATGGCTTTAAACTCTTCAAGATGAACTCTAATGAGGCCAAACAAAGCTTCCTCGAACCTTTTAGATCTTGCCCTTGTCATTGGGCCTAATGGCATCTTTAATGGATCAAATGGCATCTTAGGCAACTCCGATGAGTTTGAAACTTCTTCCTTAGCACCTTCAAGCTTCTCCAAGCCTCCTTGCCGCATATGCACATCCTCTCCATGATCTCCATTATGCTCTTCAAGACCATGATGAGTGTAGACACCCATCTTTGTCCTATATCCTTTATCTATATCAATTTGTTGCTTAAATTGGCATTAGGGTCATCTAGGGGCATTTTAGGTCATTTTTGCATTCAAGGGCATTTTGGTCATTTGCATGTTCAGGGGCATTTTAGCCATTTTAATCTCACTTTTAGTTAGAATAACTAATTCATCTCTTAGTCATCTAGATTGCATTTGAAAAACCCAAAAAAATCTTAAGGTGCACCTTAGGCATTTTCGCATATTTCATAGCTTAGCTTCATTTAGTAATTTAGCGTTTGTTGCATTTTAATCATGTAGGTTGAGCTCGTCTAGTAATAGGTCTAGTTTTCAATTGGCATTTTCATGTTCCATTTGACTATATGATTCATATGCACTTTTTTTAATTAGTCACATTGGGCATATTCAAGTTCATTTCTCATGAAGCATATTCATTTTTTTAAAATCGTGTCATTTTGTCTACTAGTCAATGTGTGCACCTTCTATTAATCACATGGAAAAAAAAAGAAAAAAAAAGAGTACATAAAAAGAAAGATCATTCTATTCGATAAGCCTAGAAGGAAAGAGTACATAATCTCAAGGAAAAAAAAGAAAGAAAAAACAGCAACATGGAGGCAAGCTCCCTGGCGTGTCAAAGAGAAGATCATTCCAATCCAAAAGCATTGTCCCTTTTCACTTTACCTAAACCTGCAAAACAGAGGAGCAAAGCAGAAATGAGCATTTGACGGTGAGCAATAAGCAATATGGTTTTAACAATGGAAATAAATGGAAATCAAAGGGGCAACCAAGTACGGGCTTAAGTTTAGGCTCAAATTGCAGCATTGTCACTCTCAAATGTCACAAACAAATACAACAACATGCATCTTCTAGTTGACCTCATATAGGCATCAAAACAAGACAGAAACCAGGCAAGAACAGGCCAAATGGTATCAATAAAGACTTTGTTACTGTAAAGTTCAATTCAGCAATGACAACATTTAACCTATTCATCAAAGAAACAATGTGCAATGGCAAAAACAGAATCTAGAGGCAATTTTCAATTTAGTTCTCAGCCCAAAATTCAATTATATGGAGAGAGTAAGATACCTGAAGGGGTTCCACCTGGCCAGCTCATCAAGGCCACCTCAATCTTCTTCCTGAATTGATCTCAGCAGGTTCAATGAATTTACCTACAGAAAGAAAAGGACAAAGGAATTAGTTAGAGGAAAAAAGGGAAGAAACAGAATGGAGCCCTCCACTCTTATCCTCACACACACACAGCTCACTAATCGGACACCCCTCTCCATAATCTTCTGAGATACACACCCATTGGAAGAAAAAAACGGATCTCTCTCACCTCACACAAAAAAAACCTCCCTCTCCCATCTCACGCTCTCATTTTCTTTTTCCTCATAGACACCAAAAAAGCTCACTCCCAGGCTCTGCAAATTCTCTCCCATTCTTCACAGCAAGAAAAAGAGACCAATTGAACAGACTCCATTCTCTCACTCTCTAAACACCCTCTCATCTCCAAGATCTCTCCACTCCTTCCCTTCCCATTTTCTCTCTTTGACTCCAGATTCAAAAACGCCAAAGCACACACGTGAAAAAAAGAAGAGAAGCTCAAAAAAAAAAAGAAAAGAGGGACACTGGCTCACATCAAATATTTTTTTTAGCTTTTCTCTCAAAAAAAAAAAAAGAAGGATACCTTCAACTTCACCTGGCCTCTTCTGGCTCTCTCCTCGAAAAGCTCTTGATCTGGCTCAAGCCCATGACCCTTCGTTGAAAAAGATCTCACTGGTGTTCAGTTGGATGGCTCTAGGGTGTGTTCCATCGAAATCTTGAGGTCGTTAGTTGGTGGTCGCTGTTGGAAATCAGGGGCGGGGTTTTGGGTGTTGTTTTTTCTTTGATATTCAGAGAAATCTCAAGCCCATGTGGTTGAGAGTAGGAAAAGTGGAAGCGACGATCGTTATAGGGTGAAGCTCGGACTGTAGGTGGCGCAGGTTAATTGAGGTGGTCGTGTTAATGACTTCGAAGTAGCAACGGCAGGGATTCCAGGGTGTGGAGGCGCGATTGAGAGAAGAAGAAGAAGATGGGGCAAAGCTAGGGTTTCAACAAAACTTATACCCAGCCCGCAACCCGACTCGGATCCAACCCGGAAACCCGCAGCAGATCCAATTAAGGTAATATTTCTAATTATCTTCAATTATGTCCTTATTTCAGTGTTTTTAGATCATTTAATTTGTTTTTAATTCACAAAAAAAACCTGAAATTGGCTTTCGTTTTCACCTTAGTCCCTGATTTCGTGTTTCATTTGTTAATTGATTCAATTTTGGTCCCTGATTCGAGTTAATATTCTCCATTTAATGCATTTTGACCCTGCTTTATTCAATTTGACCCCTGATTTTAGAAATTGTGTTAGAATTTTGCAATTGAATGTTTGATCTACATTATTGGTATTTAATTTGTGCTTTTTGTTTTTGAATTTTACTAATTAAGTTTAGAAATGGGGATTTAGGTTAAAGATTGAATTTTTAGTGGAAATTGTGTTTACTCAGGACAAATTGATTTTGTGATCTTGATGTTCAAGTTGGAAGTAATTTAAATTGATTTCATGATTTCGAATTAAGTTAATTTGGATTTGAAAAATTGAGGTTTTGATTTAAAGTTATGATTTTTCCTTGAATTAAAGATGACTTAAGGATGACATGTTGAGACACTTTGGGTCATTTTTAATTCTTGGAAAAACAAAGCTTGGAATTTTAAAACCCAATTTCCCAAATTTGAGAATAATTTAAAAGAAATTAGTGAATCCTTTTAAATGCCTTTTAATTTGGGAATTAAGATTTTCAGTCTAGAGATTTGATTTCCTAAAACTAGATTCAATTATTTTCCTTTAGCTTAGAATTATTCTTGTTATAGTCTTTGAATTTAGATTTGCATCTTGATTTGTTTATATGCCTCCTGAACTTCGCTAATGATTCTCTTAGTGTGTAGAAAAGGTCCCCAGTAGACCCAGTCCGGCCCATAAGTTTTTATTTCTTTTAATTATTGTTAATTTGTTAATTGGTCCAATCGGGCCTTGGTTTGTAATAATTTAGTAAAGTAGAATTGCATTGCATGCATATCATATTTACTTGTCGTCGATTATATCTGTTTGCATATCACGCCGCTTTAATTCAGTTAATGACCGTAACCCTTCCGAAGAAGGGGCATTCAGTGAGTGATCGAGTTTTCGGGGCCACTGAATGTCTCCGAGGATGAGACGGCTCTTCTCGGGATGCGTCGGGGCTCCGAGCATATATCTCGGGAAGTGCTTTCAAAAACCCGGGTTACGCGAGTTGACTTTAATAAATGGACTTTGCATTCATCTTTGTGTGCTTCTAACTATGAGGGAGTGTGCAAAAGAGTAGTTTGTACACTTTCTGAGAGTTAGTAAGTGCACAAAGACGTGGACACCCATTTTAGCAAGCAGAGAAAGTATGATAAAGACTGGAGAAGAAGTCCAAAATAAGAAACTCAAAGCAGTCTCCGAAAATGAAATTTAAAGCAAAAAGATCCTTGAAAAGGACCCTGAAACTAACTGATGAAAGCAACAATCTGAACATGATTCTGCAGTTAACTGACAAGCAATGATCCTGAACCAAGATCGAAATAAAACTAACGAAGCAATAATACTAAATCATGACTGAAACAAAACTGATAGAGCAATGATCAAAATTTAAATAAACCCAAGTGATAATCCTAAACCAGGATTGAAATTAACTCATAATGCAATAATCCTACATCGGGATTAACTGATGAAACAATGATCCTAAAACAGGATTAAAATAAAGGAGAGATCCTCAACCAGGATTAAAATGGCGAAATGATCCTCAACCAGGATTAAAAATAAAGCAATGATCCTCAAACAGGGTTAAAATAGAGCAATGATCCTCAACCAGGATTAAAAATAAAGCAATGATCCTCAAACAGGATTAAATAAAGCAATGATCCTCAACCAGGATTAAAAATAAAGCAATGATCCTCAAACAGGATTGAAATATAGCAATGATCCTCAACCAGGATTAAAAAAAGCAATGATCCTCAAACAGGATTGAAATAAAGCATTGATCCTCAACCAGGATTAAAAATAATGCAACGATCCTCAACCAGGATTAAAATAAAGTAACGATCCTCAACCAGGATTAAAATGAAGCAATTATCCTCAACCAGGATTAAAGTAAAGCAACAATCCTCAACCAGGATTAAAATGAAGCAATTATCCTCAACCAGGATTAAAGTAAAGCAAATATCCTCAACCAGGATTAAAATGAAACAACGATCCTCAAACAGGATTAAAATAAAGCAATGATGTAGAATGGTTCATGAAGAAAATATGAAATGCCCGGAGGACTTACCAGTGCAAGCTCTAAATAGAGACCTTGACCAAGGATTTTAGACTTATTCGTGGATTTTTGAAGAAAATCTCGATAAAATGAAATGATATCTTTGGAAAATGACTCTGAATCTGATGTTGTGATTGTAAACTTCTTGATGGATGATGAAAAAGGACCAATTTGCGGTCAACTGAAATAAACTGCAGAAAAGATCACCCTGGATCAATTGAAATAAACTGAAGAAAAGATTACCCTGGATCCATTGAAATAAATTGAAGAAAAGATCGCCCTCGGTCAAGTAAACTGAAGAAAAGATCGCCCTGGATCAACTAAAATAACTTGAAGTAAGATCGTCCTGGATCAATTGAAATGAATTGAAGAAAGACCGCCCTTGGTCAACTGAAATAACTTGAAGAATGACCACCCTGGGTCAGCTAAAATAAATTGAAGGAAAGATCGCCCTGGATCGACTGAAATAAATTGAATAAAAGATCGCCCTGGATCAACTGACATAAACTGAATGAAAAGACCACCCTAGGTCAACTTGAAATAAACTGAAGAACGGGTCGCCCTGGATCAACTAAAATAAACTGAAGAAAGGATCGCCCTGGATCAACTGAGGTAAAATGAAGAAAAGATCATCCTGGATCAAACCGAAATGAATTGAAGAAAGACCGCCCTGGGTCAATTGAAATAAATTGAAGAAGGACCGCCCTAGGTCAACTGAAATAAACTGAAGAAAGGATCGCCCTGGATCAACTAAAATAAACTGAAGAAAGGATCGCCCTGGATCAACTGAGGTAAAATGAAGAAAAGATCATCCTGGATCAAACTGAAATGAATTGAAGAAAGACCGCCCTGGGTCGATTGAAATAAATTGAAAGAGGACCGCCCTGGGTCAACTGAAATAAACTGAAGAAAAGATCGCCCTAGATCAACTGAGGTAAAATGAAGAAATGATCACCCTGGATCAACTGAAATAAACTAAAGAATCTGAAATCTCTTCGAAAAATTTGTTCTTGTGATGAATTCTGATGGTTGAAATCTTCTCTTGGAAAAACCTGCTCTGAAAATATGCTTTTAGTGCTGATTAGAATGCACCATGATCTAATGTCAATGCATGGTAATGCAGGATGTATGCATGATATGAATTTTCTTTTATTCGGGGTTCATAGCTTTGCCTAGTTCTGAAATGTAACCCATCAAATCCCTTATCTTAGCACCTGCTATTATTGCTTGTTAAGCTATCTGCTCTGTGTCGACTTTATTCTGATTCCTTGTCTTCTTTTCTTGCCCCAACTTGTCCCTCTTTTCATGCATTATCCCATTTTCTTTCTGAATAGCAACTGCTTTAACCCTCGGTTCACTTGCCCCCTAGTGACCGTTTTGCTTCTTCAAATCCCTATCTTTGAATGTTTTGTGAACAATTCTATGCATGTTAGCCCTTTATGATCAGTGATGAAATGAAATGCAAGTATTCAAAACGTTTGTATTTCATCTAGAATATACTTAAATAATAGATATAAGAAAGGTAGCGCCTCTTGACAATGAATACTCTGACGACGATTTGTTGATGTGCCAAAGAGTTCTCAAACAATTTTGGTGTTGCTATTCCTGACTCAGTCCGGACCAGACACTCACCCTTTTGACATTAAGAGATGTTCTTGAAGTATGTTCTCCACTGATTGTACTTTTTTTCAATCTGAACTGATTTCTTTGTAGGCTTTTCAATCTGGACTGACCCATTCATCTCTTTCTTTTCCTGCTCTTCTTTGCTATCCTTAGCTTTCAGAATCCCCATCCTTGCTCTAGACTGCCTTTTCAGGTTTTCACCCTAGAGCTTTTCCTTCATCATTTTTCCTTCTTTTTTCTTCTTCTTTTGAGTGCACTTGAAAGCCCCAAATTCACCCGAAAAATCTTTTTGAAAGTTTTGACCCAAAACATTTTGCAAAAGGACTATTATTTTTGTTGAGGAAAAATCTCTTCTCAAATGTCCTCACCTGATCAAAGATGGACTTTTATTAGGCACGTAATGTAGGTTGGGGTTCAGGGTTGCCAAAGAAAGGATAAATAGGCCCAAAATGTGTTTAAGGGTATTTGAATCAAGGACCATTTTTCTCAACTATCCCCACATTCCACTCTTCAACTTCATCGTCTTTTATTTCATTTCAGTCATTTTCTTTCCTTTTTCTTCAATTTCCTACTTTTCTTTTTGTTCTTTTCAATTACTTTTTGATTTGAACTTTCCAATGGAATGAATTCACTGACATTTCATGATCCCAATTCCATACTTCATCCATGGGAACTAATCCTTCCTCAACTTTGCCCCCCAATGTGAAGGGTGATCCTTGATTCGGGTTCATTTGAAAAAACTTATTAGGCTCAAAGGGGACAACAAAGGCTATTTTCTACAAGTGAAGGGAATAAGAAAGAAAGCCATTTATCACTTCAAGATTGGACATCTTCATCGAAGAGCATCCTCGCGAAAACAAATTTTGAAAACCATTCTTGGAAAAATCATTTTTTGGAAAATCTTTTGAAAACATGCGACTCTTTTGAAAATCATTTTGCTGGACTCCTCTGGAGATTCCAAATGCTATTATATTTTTTTTTCCCCGACCTCTTTCTTTTTTAGGCCAAGTATTCTTTTTCCTTTTCTTTTTCTTTTTCTTCTTTCAAATGGGAACTTATCGCGAGAGAACTTTGCCCCTTAGCAGGAGAGTCATACGTGAAAAATCCAGATGATTTACAACATTTGAAGCTTCTTTAGTGTTCAAGCTCATCAGTTCTGTAGATTCCATGTGGAGCAAATATGTTGTTGTCTCAAAAGGTCTGAGGGTAGTGCCTGTTCCTCAGTGTCTTCATAGTCAGGTTCGTTAGCATTTTCATCACTGAACCTTGGCTCGTCTGGAGCGTCTTTGCATTCATTGTCAATCGGCCTGAACAGTAGATATATATATATATATATATATATATATATATATACACATAATGGAAAGCAAAAGGAATAACAAAGGATAATAGAATAAATGAATGAAGTGGAAATGAAAACTTATGTAAACTTTTGAAATGCACTTTATTTTATTATTCATGATAAAGAAAAAAACATGTAGAATAATATGCATGAAAAAGAAAGCCCAACATAGAATTGTTCACCAACACTCTTAGGCATAAGTGTCGGGATTGAAGTTATTATGTCTCCATACTACTAGAGTAAAATAGCATTCATATCTGACATATCTCTTGAAATCAACCCGCTTGTCTAAGATACTCATATTCTTCTGGCAAGCTCTTCAGTTTCAACCATGTTTGCTTGGGTTTCCTCATGAGCTGGCAAGGGATTAACTTGTGCCGCATTGCCAAAACTTAGCCTTCCGGACCTCACTAATTCCTGTACAGCATACTTCAATCGCCAACAATTCTCCGTTGTATGCCCCTCGGATCCGAAGTGATAATCACAATGAGCTGTAACATCATACCATACTGGTAGTGGAGGCTTAATGGGATTAACACGTGGCAACTGTTGCAATAAATTTTGCTGGAGTAGTTAAGACAGAAGTTCAGTGTAAGCGCATGGAATTGGGTCAATGGGGACATTGCTCTTCATGGGATTTGTATTTCCTGGAGAGTAAGCTGGAGCCTTTTGTTGTGCTGGCCATGTGGAACCTGGGATAGGATTATATGGCCCTGGACGGAAGGGTGCCCCTCCAACTACATTAATGCTTCCTGAGTACTGATATTCGTAGGGATATGTATGAGGTGGTGCATAATACCCACAAACATGGTAAGAAGGTTGGGTTGGACTCGGCGGGCGATAGTAGTTGACTGGGCGCTGACTATACTGAGGATAATTGTACCTGGAGGTGGATAATAAGGTGTATGAGGCTCATGGTTAACATTACTGACTTCATCTTTCTTTCCCTCAACTGATCCTTTGCTAGTCGCGCCTGGTACCATGAACTTCCCCGCCTTAATGTTATTATCGAGCTTCTGTCCTATCACCACAATCTTTGCGAACGGTTCACCTGACATGCTGAACAACTTGTCATAGAAGATTGACTTTTGAGTATCAATGAAAAGCCCAGAGATTTCTAACTCCTCTATCGACGGCCTAACCAGAGCGGCCATATCGCTCCAGCGTTGAGCAAATTCTGTTTAGCTCTCATTAGGCTTCTTTTCTATGGCTTTCAGAGATTCCCTATTTGGGGCCAAGTCCACTAGGTACCTGTACTGATCAATGAATGCCTTCGCGAGATCGTCCCAGGAACGAATGCGATGCTTATCAAGCTGGTTGTACCATGTGGAGGCCGTGCCTGCTAAGCTATCCTGAAAACAATGGATCATAAGCTTTTCATTTGCTGCATAGGGACCCATCTTCCTCGCATAGCTTTTTAGATGATTGTTTGGGTAATCCTTGGTCCCGTCAAATTTCTCGAAATCCGGGATTTTGAATTTCCGTGGTATGACCAAATCATCTACCAAAGACAGCTCTGCAATATTGATGAGTTGATGATAACTACTTGAGCCTTCTAACCCGCGAAGCCTTTCATCAATCAAGCTTATCATGCGCTTGTTTTCATCTGTTGAATCATCCTCCTTCTTCCTAGTATCCCATAGTAGCTTATTTTGACCTGCAGCTAGTGTTCCTGAGTCATAGTGCACCGGATTCTCATATGGGTCATGCAAACCCTCCCCTCGAGCTGTGGCATAATAGGATATCGTGGGATAATAGACATGACCTAATGGCGTTTCATTAGCTGCATCAACATGCATTTTGCCATTGTTTTTAAGGTTCTCGACCTTTCCATCAGAACTGGTCACTTTCCCATTAGGCATTCCTTCCTTTGCTGGGGTTTCCTGAGCTGCTGTCAGTCTGGCTATTGCTTCCAAAGCTTGTCTTAACTGTTCGTTCAGTTCATCTCTGTCCCGCTTCAATTCCTCAAGCTCTTCCTTGTACTGATCTGCCATTGCTCTAGCTTTCGACCGTGTGAAGTACTGATGTTGAGCTATCGCGGAACCTTCAGAACGGAACCATGAATTGGAATCCCCAAACTCCAATTATTACGAGTGACGTCATGATGCATGGAAAATTATACCAAATTAAATATGAATGCAATACACTTGCCATAAGAAATGAAACGCACAAAACAACCTGGAAGCTTCCATCGAAGTTTTATGAATTTCACATCTCACATCCGGGCTTTAATTGCCCCAAACTAGTGCCCAATTAAAGCCCTTCATTTGTTGGCGTGTACAGATACTTATGATGATTTGCATGATCGATGCTTTGCATGAATGCACTTTGCCATAGGACAATGGGAATGAAAGATACTTGATTAAGCTTTCCGAGACGAAGTTTAGTACACTATCAAAATATCCAATATAAAACTCCATTTTAAGTACAACTTAGACTAAACTTCATGACCACCGAGTCTTCTTTTGTTGAATGAAATTCTTTTATTGTGAGCAAAGTGTCAGGGTCTCTTGTTCTTAATCCGACTGTAGTACAACAAATACTACAAATGCACGTGAATGCTGAATGCTAAAAAAGGAGCGGAAAAATAAGAAAACAAGGAAATGAGTTAGTAACCACAAGGAATTAAGTAAAATACTGAAAATTAGAGAAAAGCTGATGCCCAATCAGATCCCCTTATTAACAAAACCTTTTATTTTTTTCCGAAAAATCTAAAAGGACGAAAATGCCCTTGGGGCGGGAAGTCTTTCTACTGCGGATAAAGTCCTTATCTGCTCTACAGTCTTATTTGAAAAATGATAAAAGAGATAAAGGTTAGAAGTATCCCTTCTGTGTGTCCTATACACTCATCCTCACGGGTTTGGCTTTATACAGGCTAGCTTTCTCACTTCTATATGCTGAGTTTTTGTTAGACTCTAAAGGTTCCCAAATTGTCCTTACTGTCACCCACTCTAGGCTAGTAAGGCCCCCAATTCTCACCCATTATAGGCTCATGGAAATGGGTTCAATCTGAGTGGAGGCATTTCACATAACCCATACGAGGATGTCAATTGACCCCACGAAGGTTAGCTAATCTGCCCCCGAGCTAAGGGTATAAAATTCAAGCTCCGGGTTCGAGCTGATGCATGCAATGCAAAAAGTGATGTGGTACAGAAGGGACATACAAACCTTTACCACTACCGACATACTAAACCAAAACCCCCTAACCTAACCCGAAACTAGCAGCTAACCACCAATTAAATCACAATACGAAAACACGGTTAAGCAATAAACACAACGAATAAACAAACACCAAACACTGAAAAATACAACACAATCAAAGAAAACAACAAAATGCAACCATTTATTATTAAGACAATAGATCTTGTTAAACTAAGTGACGCCTGACTCTCTAACTTTCCCCAGCGGAGTCGCCAAGTTGTCGAAACGTTCGGGTCCGGGGAACCCTGCCGAAACGACGTTGGAAATGGAGTCGCCACTAATCTTTTTTAAGGTGTGATTAGCCACCTAAAGGCCACTTAAGCTAAGTAAAGTCCAAAAGCTCGGCAATAGACCCACTAAACCTAAGGTCCGGTCTTTATAACCTAAATCTAGGTTCGGGAGTCGATTACGCCCAGGGAAGGATCAGCACCCCTGAAGCGCCCGTCAAGTGACGGTACCTCTTAATCTAACTAGATCTAATGGGTCGAAAAGAAAATTGGTTGCTTTTAATCCTAATCTTGATTATTATTAGAAAAAGGTTATGAAAAGAAAATAAAACCATTTTTGAAACCAAATGTCGAGAATTCGAAGAATATAATCAAACATCGTCGATCAATTCTGCCTCGATTCTCTTTCACTATATGTTCTCTTGTTGAGTCTTCCGCACCGGGAAGAAATTTTGAAAAGGCTGTGACAAAATCTTTTTTTCATTTTTGAGTTTGAAAACTTGATCAATTTTATTGGTTTCAAAAAAAACCTTCTCTTGAATCGCTTAATTAAAAGAC
>AWUE01019984.1:0-24782 GCA_001974825.2 Corchorus olitorius | reverse complement strand
AAATTTGAAATTTATTACTTCAAAAAGTAATAAAAATATTTTGTTTTTATTTAAAAGCCACAAGAACGCAATTGGGGTGGCTAAGTCCACGAAGCGTGTAACTTTTATACTTCAGTGAAGCATGTGGCTGTGAGTTGAGTCATAGCCACTTCATCTAATTCCTCCTCCATGTCGAATTCAGGATTTGGATCAGATTTTGCCTCCCATGCAGTTGGATAGTACTTCTTTAAATAGCGCCCGTTGATGAACTTCCTATGAGAGTCACCATCTTCAGTCTCTAACCAATAGGCACCATTCTTGAGTACTTTCTTGATACGTAATGGCCCTTCCCACTTAGGAGACCATTTTCCGCGTTTCTTAGAACCAAGAGGCAAGAAAGCTTTCCATACTAGTTCGCCTTCGACAAAACTTCGTTTACGAACTTTCTTATTGTAACTTCTTTATGCCTTCTTCTTCTGTGCTTGCAGGTGATCTAAAGCATCTAATCTTTCAGAATCAAGATCTTCAAGCTCGATCATCATGGCATCATTGTAATCATACCACTGCAAGTTGTTTTGGAATGCAACTCTGGCTGACTTAGCCAAAAGTTCCATTGGGACCATTGCATCATGACCATAGGTGAGGCTAAATGGGCTTACACCAGTACTTGAACGTTGTGACATTCTGTATGCCCACAATGCCTTAGGTAAGACTCTATCCCATTTACCGGGTTTATCTTTTATCATTTTTTCTATGATGCCTATCATCACCTTGTTAGAAGCTTCGGCCTGTCCATTAGCCTGGGCATAATATGGCGTGGACTTAGTGAATTTTAGGCCAAATTTTTCTTCCAAACTCCTTGTGATCTCACCATCAAAGTTAGTACCTTGATCAGTGGTGAGAGTTTCTGGAATTCCGAAGCGGTAGATGATATGTTCCTTGATGAATTTCTTGATGTCATTATGAGCTATGCCATTCAGAGCTTTTGCCTCCACCCATTTGGTGAAATAGTCTGTGGCAACTATAATAAAGCAGACACCTCCTTTGGCCGGTCGGTAGATCTTTCCAATGAGATCAATCGCCCATCCTCTGAATGGCCATGGCTTTATTATAGAATGTAGCTCTTCTGATGGAAGTCTCCATATAGGGCCGTACCTTTGACAAGCTTGGCATCCTTTGGCAAATTCCATACAGTCTTTCATGATGGTTGGCCAATAGAAACCATGACGGCGAATCAACCATCTCATCTTCCTACCAGCTTGATACGCACCACATAAACCTTCATGCACATCCCTGATGACTTTCTTAGCTTCATCTTGATCTAGACATCTCATTAAAGATCCGTCTAAGTCTTTTCGATATAATTCGTCAGCTAAGACGGTGTAGTGCACGGCCAAAGTCCTTATCCTTCTAGTGACCCTTGTTGATGGGTTTTGAAGATATTCAAGGAATGGCTGGCGCCAGTCATCAAGCCTGTGTACCATGTTGTACACTTCAAACACATTATCCCTAGTAAATGTTGAAGGCATGCTCCTCCTTTCCACATTTACCACCTTCTTCCAAATATCATCTCGGAATACAAGGCCAGATGCAAGCTGTGCAGCAACATTTGCAGACTCATTCTTATGTCTGGGGACATGTTCTATTCTTACATCATCAAATTTTTCTAACAATTGTACTGCCACTGCATAGTATGATAACAATGATGGACTTGTACAATTGAATTCTCTGGTAAGCTAGTTGATCACCAGGAGAGAATCTCCTCTGATGTGTATTGTGGATACTTTCATCTCCCTGAGCAATTCTAGACCAATGATGAGTGCTTCATACTCAGCTTGATTGTTAGTACAATCAAAGTCTAAGTGGAATGACATCATGGTATAGTCATCATCTGGGGAGGTGATGACAATTCCTGCACCTGCAGAGTTGGCAGTGCTAGAGCCATCAAACTCAAGTATCCATGGAATTAAAGATACTTCCATGACAAAGTTTGTATCTTCAAATTCTTCTCCCAAGTCTAAGCATGGGTGGTCGGCCAGGAAGTCAGCAATTGCTTGCCCTTTTACTGCCTTTTGAGGTATATACTTGAAACTGAACTCAGAGAGTGCCAGACACCACTTACCTAGTCGGCCTTTAAGGAGAGGCCGAGACAACATGTATTTTACTAAGTCAGTTTTTGAAATAACACAGACATCAAAGTAGAGCATGTAATGCCTTAATTTTATTGCTGCAAAGTAAAGTGACAAACATAGCTTTTCAATAGGACTATACCGAGTTTCTACATCCGTAAGAGTCCTACTCAAGTAGTATACTGCTTGTTCCTTTCCTTTTCCTAACCCTTGAGCCAACAAACATCCTATGGAAGATGCAGTGGCTGCAACATACAAGTACAAGGTTTTATCCTTCCTAGGAGGAACTAAAACAGGAGGCGAAGCTAAATACTTCTTGATGGCCTCAAAAGCTTCCTGATGTTCGTCTTTCCATTGAAACTCCTCCTTGTCTCTCAACTTCAACAGTGGTGAAAACGCCTTGGTCTTACCAGCAGTGTTGGAGATAAATCTTCTTAAGAAGTTGACTTGTCCAAGGAAGCGTTGAAGTTCTTTCTTTGATGTGGGCGGTTTTGCCTGTATAATGGCTTTTGCCTTGTTTTGGTCTATCTCGATGCCTCGTTGATGGACCAAAAATCCAAGGAAGTTACCTGCACTGACATCGAAAGCACATTTCAATGGATTCATCTTCAAACCATGTTGTCTCATTCTTTCGAATGAGCGCCTTAGATGATCAATGTGATCAAGGTGGTTGTGTGACTTAACCACTACATCATCTATGTATACCTCCATAAATTTTCCAATCATGTCATGGAAAATGGCGTTCATGGCTCTTTGATAGGTTGCACCGGCGTTTTTGAGTCCAAAGGGCATGACTACCCACTCAAAAGTACCGATTGCACCTGGACAAGAAAGGCTGTCTTTGGAACATCCTCCTCTGCTATATAGATATGGTTGTAGCCGCTGTGACCATCCATGAAGGATAGTACTTGATGCTGGGCGGCCCCATCTACTAGTAGGTCTGCAACAGGCATAGGATATTCATCTTTAGGGGTGGCTGAATTCAAATTTCGAAAATCAACACACACCCTGATTTTACCATTCTTTTTAACTACAGGAACTATGTTTGAAATCCATTCTACATACCTTGCGGTACGGATGAATCCGGCTTTTAGGAGCCTTTCAACTTCCTCTTTATCCTTAAGAATGACATCATTAGCCATTCTTCTGGGAGGCTGCTGATAGGGATGGTAACCTTCAATGATTGGCAGACGATGTTCCACCAAGTCACGACTCATGCCAGGCATTTCGTCATAATCCTAGGCGAAACAATCTTTGTATTCTTTTAACAAGGCTACAAAGCGTGGCTTATCTTCTTCGGCCAATAACAGACTTATGTAAGTTGGCCTAGGCTCTTCTTCAGTACCAAGATTTACTTCAAGTAAAGGATATTGTATCTCAGCCTTGAGATCATCTAACTTCATGGGAGCAAGATCAAGTTCCTCCATGGTGATCTCATCTTGTGTATTTTCTATACTTTGATAAGCCGCATTAACTGATGGGGCGGCTGAATCCTCTAAGCTTTGGAGCTTCATTTCTAGGGCCAATGTCGACAACTATCTCAAGATGTCGTTGGCCAACACAACCTCTCTAGGTTGTGTACTCATGGGATTTCCTCTATGATAGGAGCACATGGAAGCGGCTTGAAGGGTATCAAAGCATCAGGCCGCACAATATTTTCCATTACCTCTTTCAAGGCTTCTTGTTTGACTCCTCCTGTGGAAATAAACGGGTATGGCCGGCCATATTTGTCCTGGCCCATAAACCTTATAGGTCCTGTGGTTCCATCATAAAACCTTGCATCTACTGCATTGGTTTCAACTTTGAATGGTCTCTTGTCCGCCTTGACCACTTCAACTTCAGTACCGTTCCAAAACATCAATAGTTGATGTAAGGATGATGGGACGCACCAGTTGGAATGAATCCAATCTCTTCCAAGCAACATGTTGTAAGTTGATGAGGAATCAACTACAAAGAAGGCAGAGAGGGACGTTTTTGACCCAATGGTCAACTGGGCAGGCAATATGCCTCTTGTCTTTTTGACGTTGCCAGAAAAATCACTCACGGTGACTATTGACTTGATCAAATCATCAGTGCACTTGCCCAGTTTCTTCAATGATGAATAGGGAATAAGATTCACCGTTGCACCATTATCAACAAGTACACTACTGATTGGAATGCCATTCACATGTGCCTTGATATACAAAGGCTTGATGTGGCAAGTGTCTGTTTCATCTGGTTTGGTGAAGATCATGGACTTTGCCTCATCTGAGGTGTTGCCCCCCGAGTCCTCTTCATTACTTGGGGGAATCTCAATGACATCTTCATCTTCCAAGGGAGAGGGTGGCTCAAAGGATTCCACTTGCTCTTTTAATCTAGCAGCCAATGTGCATGGTAGAGTGATAGTAGTATGGTTAAGGTTGACCATGAACTGCCCAAAGGTCAATGATTCAACAGACTTGTGATCAAAGTCCTCAGCAGCCATTGTTTCCTCTTCACTCATGGCAACAGGCTTTTCTCCCAAACTTTCATCACACATGTTTTGGTCTGATGAAGTTGGGATGACATCCTCCATGTGGGTGGCGCCATTATCCTCCCAGTGTGGAGTCCAAAGACTTCCATCTTGGTCTCCAGGGGTCTTTTCTGTCTTCATGTTAAGCTCTTCGATGAACACTCTTCTATGGAGTTTCTTAGCAGTATCATCTATAGCTTATTGTCTTTCGAAAAGGACGTTTTCAGCTTCGATGTGTTCTAACCTCTTAGCTTCAAACTCTTTCCTTTCTTTGTCTAATTTTGCTTTTTCAAGAAAAATTGATATTTGCCATGGAGGCATATCCTCGGAGACATAGAGTAGATCTTGAGTGGCCTCATGTGATGGCCAGTCTTCAAGTATTTTGGTCAAAACTTCATAGGGAAACGTTTGGTAGTATGAATCATCTTCAATACTACAGATCTCGGAATCATCATCTGCTCCATCTTCATCTCCTATGGTTAATGCTCTCATGGCTAATCTTCTGTATGCAAGGACTGCCTCCTCATTGATGGCGCCTCTGCCTGCTAGTTCTTGGCAAGAATAATCTTCATTGCCTTAGACTATGTCAATCAAAGCTTGCCTTCGGTCTTGGAGTTCAATTTCTTTCTTACTTAGCTCGAGCTCTTTAGCCTTGAGTCTTGCTTCTTCAGAAAGGATTTTCTCCTTGCATAGCTTTACTCCCATGTCTGCTAAGTCCATGAGAGATACATCCATCTTGTTGGTGGGTGGTTGATCCTTTGAAGGCTCATTTCCACTCTCATCAACTTGCATGTCATCAAGCACTTCTTCACTTCGAGCCTTAGCTCTTTTCCGAAGTTCTCGTCTCCTCCAAGTCTTCCTATTCCTTTGAACAGGGTACTTGGTATGTTGCACTTTTCGCCACACACCCTTCGGAGTGTCTGATGGTGGCTTGACCATTCTTGGTCGTGTATGGTCACTTCTCAGCTTCATCTCTTTTCTTGTGACTGCATGGCGATATTCTTCCTTCTTATGATTCAACCATGGCCTAATTTCATGCCTAGTCCTCTTCGGGAGGGACTTAGGATGATTTTCACCTTGTGGTTGCCGGTCATGCTCTCTTTTGGAAGATCTTTGCATCTTGTGGTGGTCAGATGAGCTAAGATGAGCAGGAGGTGGCGCCACTTTTGATGATGGTTCACCATACTCTCTTTTGTTCTGCTTAGGAGGAGGAAAAGGGGTTCCTGGCTTGCCCCCCGAGCTTGGAGTGTGCTTTGCCTTACTTTTCTCTTTCCTTTGGAGTGGAGTCTTTGATGCAAACTCCAACTTTTTTTGAACCTTCTTCCTAGAAGATGTATCAAGATGTTCCACAGGCTCTTCTTCGTCTTCAGATGAGACAAGTTCTAGCCTCCTCCTTGGTGCTTTAAGTCTATCAGCGCCCGTGTTTGAATTCCAGGGCCGATTTGAATGTACACCCAGCGTTTTTAGCTTAGCTTTATCAACCGACTTCTTAGCCTTAGCAGAGTGGTGATAAGACTTACCTTCATGGTGAGGATTGGCTGCCAATGAGGTGCTTGGAGCCAGGTTTGACCTCTTGGGTATCTACACACATGCACTCAAAATTCTTCTAGCAACCAAACTCTTAAGTGGAACTAACTCATTATCATCATCAATTGCAGCCTCATCATCGTCCCCTTCATCATCACCATCCCCACTAGAATCTAGATTAAAATCCTCTTCTTCACTTAAAAGCTAACCATGCTCATCAAAATGCATTACCTTCTTATTAACACAATCTTTATCATAGTGACCAAATCCTTGACACTTAAAAACACTTAATGTGAGATTTAGATGATGAACTTGAAGAACCATTACTTTCAATTTTAGGACTTACAAACCCCTTTTGCGCAACCTCCTTCTCCTTGTATGGTGTTCTCTCATCTTTCTTATAAGGAATTTTCCATGAGCTACTTGATGATGCGAAACCCCTTTTCGCCGCACTATTTCTCTTTACTTGACCCTCGACATTCAAAACATGTTGCAATATCTCCTCTAAATCATAATGTTGTTGCATCTCCACAATATCATGAATCTGTCTATTCAAACCCGCGAGAAACCTAGCCATAGTAGCTTGAGGAACTTCTTCAGTTTCAGCCCTAAACATCAACAACATCATCTCCGAATAATACTCATCACCACTCTTAGATCCTTGCCTCAATGCTTGTAATCTTTGATAAACAAAAATTGATGTAGTAACTTGGCACAAACTTCTTTCTCATAGCACTCTTCAAATCAGCCCATGTTTCAATTGGTATCTCCCTATTTCTCCTCCTAATTTCACCAATTGATTCCACCAATTTAAAGCATTCTCAATAAACTCAAGGATAGCAATTTGTACCTTCCTAGATTCGGCATAAGGATGATAGTCAAAGTACATATCCAACTTAGATTCCCAATCCAAATAATCCTCTAGAACTCCCCTTCCATTGAACTTGGGAATTGTGCACTTGATATTCTCTTTAGACTCCTCTCTCTCAACAACCCTTCTAGGCCGCAAGTTCTCATTGTAAGCTTGACCTCCAGCTTCTTGCTCCCTTAATCTTTCTAATGGACCTCCCCTAGCAACTTGCCTTTGAGCTTGAGGCTCCCTAGCTTTATCTCCCAATTCATCTCGCCTAGGTGGTGGTAATTGAGCAGAATTAACCCTAGGTTGATTTTGGCCCTCTCTCACTTGTTGAACTTCATTAGCCAAGGTATCAAATCTTGCAGACATGTTGTCCATTCGTTGCACTAGAGTTTGCAATAGAGTAGCCAAATTAGTTTGATTTTCTCCATCTTTTCTAGCCCCCATTGTACCTGCAATAAAAGGTTAGTAAAATAAAGAAAATCCTCACAAATTAGGGATGCAACCGGGTAGGGTACCCGTCAAATTTGAGGTACCCGTACCCTAACCCTATAATTTCCAAACTACCCGAACCCTATAAATAATCGGATAATTTTTCAATGGGACTACCCGAACCCTACCCTATCAAAATTTGTACTACCCGTGAATTACCCGTTACCCGATAAAAACTCGATTAATCAAAGTCAAAATCAATTTATAAATCTGCCAAATTCCAAATTTCATACATTTAAAGAGCAAACAAGAATTTTAAATTAAATTACAACCCAGAAAACATATAATTCTCAAAAGAATGTTAAATAAAGATGTTTTTTCATAGGAATTGAAGAGTGAAGAGTTATTTTTTGAAATTTCAAAAAGATTTGACGAGTATTTTTTCTCCTAATTTCCCAGAAAAACAAACAACACTCAATAGAATTTTCATAGGAATTCACTATCATAATTAACAGTAACAAAACTCTAAGTAACTTCAATGAAGTTACCAGCGAAGAAAGAGTTGCAGTGACCGGAGTTGGCGTTGGGTGACAGATTGATGCCTTGATGGCGATGAAGATCGATCTTTAGTCACCATGGCCATAAGAAGAATAATGATTATGTAGCAGTGGACGACGCTGGCGAAGGACTAAGAAGTAAGAATTAGTGAGTGGCGTCGTCGATTGTTAAAAGAAGGAGGAGGAGTGAGAGGTCGAGCGGCGGCAGCTTGGAGAGAAAAACTGAAACTTAAGGAAATTAGGTTTTGTAACTTTTGTTCGTGATATGTGAGAAACAGAGACTATTCTGTATTTTTATTATCTTCATAAGAAGTACAAAAATATATTTAATAAATATTATTGGTATTTGAGCTTAACACAAATTGTCTTTGGAATGGATGGCAAGGGCAGTACTTTTAAGTCTCTTTTACATGTTTTAGTAGTCGTGCTAGGGTTCGAATCTCACAAGATGTATATTTTATTTTTTTATCATACTTATATATAAGTATAACCGGGTTCGGGTATCGGGTACCCAAGGGGTGCTACCCGTACCCTACCCGAACCCGACTCGGGTAGTAAATGTGGTACCCGTACCCTACCCTAAACCCTATAACAAACTACCCTAACCCTTCAAAATCGGGTCGGGTAGTCCCGGGTACCCGAAAAAAGGCTACCCGGTTGCATCCCTATCACAAATAGTGTGTGTGTGATTATCACAAAGTGATCTCGTGTTTGCACACAACTAAGTGGGTTTCTTGATGTTTTCACACAATTGCCTTTTACCACTCCTTTTAACTCCAATAGGCCTAATAAGAACAACTTGTAAGGATCAATTCGCTTTTCTCATGACCTACTTGAGGAACAAACAATTAGTAGCAAAAACTAGAATGAAACTCACAAATAAGTGATCTAGAAACCAAACCAAACTTGTAGCACTTCAATGTCGATGTAGATATTCTTAATGTAGATGTTGTACTTGAATTTGAGACAAAAACTTTCCTGTTTCAACCTTGCTAAAGGTCGAACTCAACCTGAAAAAGGGTTGAAACAACTCCTAATCGCAAATCAACTCAATTCAAACTCAAAATCCTATTTTGTACCACTTATTTTTCCAACTTGAATTCGATGAATCCCAAACTATGAATCCATCAAATTAACACTTCAATTACAACAAAAGCTTCCCAAAATCTTCAAACAAACTTTTCATTTCACAATTCAAGGTCAAATTGAAGTCCTAATCAAAAAGCCCCAATTAACCTGCAAAACCCTAACCTCCAAAAATGCCAACTTTTTTTTTGAACGTTCACTATTTTTCCTTGAAAGATCAAGATGTAACAACCCTAAATCTAAAATTTCAGCCAATTCCGATCACTAATGAATGCAGAACAAAAATCACAAGTTTCAAGTCTAATTTTTTTATTTTTTGAATTTCTAAATATTTTTCGATATAACCTTGATGTATGAGGACTCCAAATCTCAAATTTCAAAACAATCCGACCACTAATCAATCCACAACAAAAATCGAAAGTTTCTGAATTTTTTTGATTTTCAACTTTGTGATATGGATGAAGATGGAACTAGAACTTGATGAATGATGAATAGAATGATAGATTTACCGATTGAAGATGAAAACCTATGCTTTGATTACCAATTGATACGAATCTAGTTGTGATAGATTCAAATTTACCCTTGAATTCCTCCAAAGATCAAACTTGAAACTCCAACTTCTAGACATGATGAAATCGATAGTCTTCCCAAAGATCCAATCTTCTTTCGTCGGCCCTAGATGATCAATTAGACCTGCAATTCACAACCTAAGATCACAAGAAACACAACAAGATAATCATTATCTAATTGTTTGCTAGGACTCTACAAGATTGAAGAGATCCTAAGTATGCTCAAACATGAACAATGAAGCTAAATTCTCAAAAGAACTCTCTTTGATTAAAAAACTTAACTTATATTTACAAGAGGGATATGGAACCCTTATATAGTAGTAAGTGATGTCCTAACCCTAATCGTAAAGAAGTATGGGTGGCTATAAGGCCTTACAAGCCCAAAATAAAAGACAAGGAAAACTAGTCCAAGTCCAACTAGGAAAAATAAATAACAAAGCATAGTTAAACAAGGATTGGACTTAGTCAAACAAGACCCAATCCTAATGTCATCTAAATATAAAGATAAGCTAATCTAAGATAGAATAAGGCCGATTAGACCTAAACAAGCCCAATTAGGTCTCAATCGTAAGCAAAGTAAGAAACTTGTCTTCAAGTGGTTTCTTGATGCTCAAATCATCTTCAAAGGTCTTCAATTGAACTTCAATAATCTTCATATCTTCAAGATGAATACGAACAAGGCCCATAAGTGCATCCTTGAATCTCTTAGCTTTTACTCTTGTCGTTGGCCCATTAGGTAAGCTTAATGGATCAAATGGCATCTTCTTGGTGCTTGGAACATGATCATCGACATCTCCTTGGTCTCCACGAATCTTCATACTTCCTTGCAGCCCTTGCACATCCTCTCCTTGCTCTCCATGCTTGTCTTCAAGTCCATGATAAGCCTTGCGCGCATCATGTTTCTTATTGTTCTGGACCCCATTTGAATGGTGCATTCTTCTTATCACACATGTTATAGGTGCTGCTAAGGTGCTAAAGTCCTTAATAAACCACCTATAAAATCCAGCAAAGCCATGGAATGATCTCACTTGACCAACATTGGTTGGTGTTGGCCAATCTTTGATGGCTTTGATCTTCTCTTCATCTACTTCTATACCCTGCGTACTCACCACAAAACCAAGAAAAACAAGCCTATTTCTGCAAAAGGTGCACTTCTTAAGGTTAGCATACAATTTCTCAACCCTAAGTACATGCAATACACATCTCAAACACTCAACATGGTCCTCTAGAGTGCGGCTATACACAAGTATATCATCAAAGTAAACAACAACAAACTTACCAATAAAAGCTCTTAAAACATGGTTCACTAGCCTCATAAAAGTACTAGGTGCATTAGTCAATCCAAAAGGCATAACTAACCATTCATACAATCCAAGCATAGTTTTAAAGGCAGTTTTCCATTCATCACCCTCTTTCATGCGAATTTGATGGTACCCACTCTTAATATCAATCTTAGAAAATAAACAAGCACCATGCAATTCATCTAACATATCATCTAATCTAGGTATAAGGTGACGAAACTTAACTGTTATGTTGTTGATAGCTCGACAATCAACACACGTTCTCCAAGTTCCATCCTTCTTAGGAACAAGCAACACAAGATCAGAACATGGAGAAAAGCTTTCTTGCACATAACCCTTTTCAAGCAACTCTCTAACTTGTTTTTCGAACTCTTTAGTCTCATCAGGATTAGTCCTATAGGCTGGCCTATTAGGAATTTGTGCTTCAAGAATGAAATCAATTTGATGCTCAATTCCTCTAATAGGTGGTAATCCACTAGGAATTTCAAGATGTCGCACAAGACATCATCTTTGTACCTGCCCAAAGAAAGAGTAACCAAAACTTGCTTGTTAACCCTAATCTCTTCTCTATCATTGAACCAACCTAAGATATAGGGTTTATGATGCTTAGAAGTAGGTAGTTGTAACTCCTTCACCAAATAAACACTAGCTATGTTTGCACAACTCCCACCATCGATGATCACACTACTAGGCTTCCCATTCACATAACATCTAGTGTGAAACAAATTATCCCTTTGATTTTGAACATCCCTTTTCACATATGCACTTAAAGTTCTCCTAGCTACCAAACTCTTAAGCCTCCTCATTGTCCCCTTTATCATCACCATTGCCACTAGAATCTAGGTTGAAATCACCTTCCTCTTCATTACACTTAATGTGAGTCTTAGATGACGAACTTGAAAAAACCTTACGTTCGGTTATGGGACTCACAATCTCCTTTTTCACATTCTCCTTTTCCTTGAATGGCATCCTCTCATCTTCCTTGTAAGGAGTTTTCCATGAGCTACTAGATGATGTAAAACTCTTCTTGGTCAAACTAATTCCATTAGCTAAGGTCTCCATACTTTGATCCATTCTTGAAGAAAAAGTTGTCTAATCGTTGCACTAGGTTTTGCAACAAAGTAGCCAAATTAGTTTGATTTTCTCCATCTTTTCTATCTGCCATTGTACCTGCAAGAAAAGGTTAGTATAGAAAAAGATAATCCTCACAAACACACACACACACACACACACTTGTTTACCACAATTTGCACTCGTGTTTGCACTCAAACTATGTTGTGTTTGGCCGACCCTCTAATCACTCTTGATGATCTCACACAATCTGCCTTTTACCACTCTTTTTAGCTTCAATAGGCCTGACACGGGAGTGTCCCATACTCTCAAACATGAGATCTCGAATGAAGATAATGCATTAGTGAAGCAAGCACCTTGCCATGTGAGCAGCTTGCTTTGTTGACATGTCACCTTTGGTGGGGCCTAGATAGCCACGGTGGAGACAAGGTGGAACCAAGCAAGCACCTCTCCAACATTGAGCCAAGTTGGCATTAAGCACCTTTCTTACCATGACATGTGTTGATGACTACCTTTCTCCATATGACATGTGTTGGTCAATCTTGGTGGCTTGGAAAACCCACGGATGAAGATTTCTCATGTAGTTGTATGAAGTTTACAAGTTGTTTGCAAGTTGAAGACATCATCATTTGTGCATGGAAATGAACATTTAGGCTACCTACAACCCGAATTGAGTTCACACTTCATTTGAGTTCATTTTGAGCTAATTCGGTTTAAGTTAAGTACATGTTATGTTTGTTTAAACCTGTTTTATTAGCGCTAGTTAAGTGTGTTTAGTTACTAATCCTAGTATATAAGCTACAGATGAAGCATTTGTAACTTAGACTTGAATTTTGTAACTTTGAACACTTTTTTTTGCTTTGTAACCTTGTCTAGGTTCTTGCAAACTTTCCTATATCAATTAGAGTGGTGAATCTGTATCTCTTGTTGATTTGGGACTAAATTAGCCTTGCGGGTTGAGAGGCAATTGAAGTCCAAATCAGTTATGAGGTTTGGAGGTAAAGATTTTAGCAAGGGGACAACTTCAAAGTCTCCATTTGTGCCTAAACCGAAA
Source organism: Corchorus olitorius (assembly GCA_001974825.2). Lineage (NCBI taxonomy): Eukaryota > Viridiplantae > Streptophyta > Magnoliopsida > Malvales > Malvaceae > Corchorus > Corchorus olitorius. The sequence continues at coordinate 11,730 of AWUE01019984.1, read as the reverse complement.
GGTGATGAGAAGGACAAAGGCAAGAAAGGTGGTGATGATGCCGAGAAACCTAAGTTGAGACAAGAGAGAAAATGCTTCAAATGCCATGGTTTTGGGCATATGGCTGCAGATTGTCCAAATAGAAGAGTTGTAACTCTTGTAGAGGAGAATGATGATGATAATGAGGAGGTTGAGGAAGTACCCGAGGAGAAGGAGGAGGAAGAACTCACCTATGTCGATCAAGAAGAGTCCATTGTGGTGCAACAATGTTTCAAAGTAACTAAAGTGGTAGAGGGTGAAGATTGGAGAAGGAAAAATGTGTTCCATACTCGGTGTACATGCCAAGGGAAAGTGTGTATGGTTATCATTGATAGTAGGAGTTTTGAGAACTTAGCCTCGGTGGAAATGGTTGAGAAACTTGGTTTGAAGACCACTCCCCATCCCTCACCATACAAACTTAGTTGGTTGAAAGATGAATCGGACTTGAGGGTGACATTGAGATGTGTAGTAGCATTTTCTATTGGGAAGCACTATTCGGAGGAGGTTGAGTGTGATGTTGTTCCCATGGATGCTTGTCACTTGTTACTTGGAAGTCCTTGGTTGTATGATAGACATGTTGTTTATGATGGCCGTGCTCACACTTATACTTTGAGAGTAAATGGCCGAAAGATCACTTTGGCTCCATTGAAGCCAAATATTGCTCCTACACCAAATAGAGAAGCCTTGCTCATGTCTAGAAAGGAGTTGATCCGAGAGTTTAGAGGTGAGCCTATTGCTTTTGCTTTGGTTGTATTTGATGAGAATGGTGATGTGCAGGATTCGGATATGCATCCAAAATTGTTGCCATTGTTTGAGGAATATGGAGATGTGTTCCCGAATGATATTCCAGCTGGTTTGCCTCCCTTGAGAGACATTCAACACCAAATTGATCTCATTTCAGGTTCGGTGTTGCCTAATAAGCCAGCATATAGATAGAGTCCTAAAGAGTATGAGGAGTTGCAAAAGCAAGTGGAGGACTTGTTGCAAAAAGGATTGATCCGAGAGAGTTTAAGTCCTTGTGTAGTTCCTGCTCTTTTAGTGCCAAAGAAAGATGGTTCATGGAGGATGTGTGTTGATAGCCGAGCCATTAACAAGATCACCATTGATTATAGATTCCCCATTCCACGGCTTGATGACTTGCTTGATCAATTACATGGGGCAAAGGTGTTTTCCAAGATTGATTTGAGGAGTGGTTATCACCAGATTCGGATGAAACCTGGAGATGAATGGAAAACAGCTTTTAAAACTAAAGATGGCTTATATGAGTGGCTTGTGATGCCATTCGGGTTGTCCAATGCACCTAGCACATTCTTGAGGTTCATGAATCATGTTCTCAAGCCATGTGTAGGTGAGTGTGTAGTTGTTTATTTTGATGATATTCTGGTTTATAGTCCTGACGAAGATTCTCATCTTGTACATTTGAGAAAACTGTTTGATTTGTTGAGAAATGAGAACCTTTATGCCAATGTGAAGAAGTGCCATTTCTTCACTCATGAAGTTGCATTTTTGGGGTATGTTGTTTCGGGTGATGGTGTCAAAATGGATAGTGGTAAAGTTGAAGCAATTCTGAATTGGCCTACTCCTAAGTCAATTGAAGAGATTGACATCATTTTATAGGAGGTTCATCAAGGGGTTTAGTACTATTGTAGCTCCTATTACCAAATGCCTCAAAAGCAAGGGATTTTGTTGGACTAAGGAAGCTCAAGCTAGTTTTGATGAGTTGAAGAAGAGAGTGACCGAAGCTCCAACGTTGAAATTGCCAGATTTTAATTCTCCATTTGAAGTAGAGTGTGATGCCTCGGATGTGGGCATAGGGGCTGTTTTGAGCCAAGGAAGACACCCCATTGCATTCTTTAGTGAAAAGTTGAATGAATGCAAAAGGAAATACTCTACTTATGACAAAGAGTTCTATGCTTTGGTGAGAGCTCTTGATCATTGGTCCCAATACTTGCTGCCACAACCATTTGTATTGTTTTCGGATCATGAGGCCTTGAAATTCATCAACCAACAACACAAGCTCAATCGGAGACAGGCTAAGTGGGTTGAATTCTTGCAATCCCTTAGTTTTTCTGTCAAACACAAGGCCGGGGCTCAAAATGTGGTGGCCGATGCACTTAGTAGGAAGTTCACACTTCTTACTACTCTACAAGTGCAAGTTGTGGAATTTGAAGCTATTAGGGAATTATATGAGCAAGATGAGGACTTTGCAGATGCTTGGAGATCTTGTCATCATGGCCCTAGTAAGCTTTACTCCATTGTTGATGGTTATTTGTTTTATGCTAACCGATTGTGTATTCCTCGTTGTTCTTTGAGGTTAGCCATTGTTGAAGAGGCTCACGCGGGTACTTTGAGTGGGCATTTTGGGAGAACAAAAACTTTATTCATGGTGCAACAAAACTACTATTGGCCGAGACTTGAGAGGGATGTTGCTAGGCATGTATTATCATGTCGAGTTTGTCATTTGGCCAAGACAAGGAGTCAAAATAGTGGGCTGTACACTCCTTTGCCAATTCCAAATGCACCATGGGAGGATGTTAGCATGGATTTTGTGCTCGGGTTGCCTAGGACACAAAGGAACAAAGACTCTATCATGGTGGTGGTTGATAGATTCTCAAAGATGTCTCATTTTGTTCCTTGTAACAAGACTAATGATGCTAGTCACATTGCTGAATTGTATTTCAAGGAGGTGATGAGATTACATGGTGTTCCTAGAAGCATTGTCTCGGATAGGGATGCAAAGTTCCTTAGCCATTTTTGGAGGACTATTTGGAGGAAGCTAGGGAGTACTTTGAAGTTCAGTTCGGCCTATCATCCACAAACCGATGGCCAAACTGAAGTTACTAATAGGAGCTTGGGGAGTTTATTGAGGAGTTATGTGGGGAAGAATATCAAGCAATGGGATTTGATTTTACCACAGATTGAGTTTGCCTACAATCGATCATTTCACTCTTCCATTGGGAGGACTCCATTTGAGGTAGTTTATGGCCTTAATCCTCTTACTCCTTTAGATTTAACTCCTTCTTGTTCTAGTGGGCAGTATAGTAGTGATGCGGATGCTAGAGCCAAGGAGATTAAGAAGCTCCATAGTGATGTCCGAGAGAAGATTGCACAACAAAACATCAAGTACATGCAACAAACTAACAAGCACCGTAAGTTTGTTAAGCTTGATGTAGGTGACTTAGTATAGATACATCTAAAGAAGGGGAGGTTCAATCAAGGTCCCTTTGCAAAGTTGAAACCGAGAGCCGATGGTCCATTCAAGATTATAGAGAAGATCGGTGACAATGCATTCAAGCTTGATTTGCCCGAGGAGTATGGAGTGTCTCCTACCTTTTACATTTATGATCTTGTTCCATATGTTCCAGGAGATACTTCTTTGCTTTTCCAACCGGGGGAGAATGACACGGGAGTGTCCCATACTCTCAATCATGAGATCTCGGATGAAGATAATGCATTTAGTGAAGCAAGCACCTTGCCATGTGAGCAGCTTGCTTTGTTGACATGTCACCTTGGGTGGGGCCTAGATAGCCACGATGGAGACAAGGTGGAACCAAGCAAGCACCTCTCCAACATTAAGCCAAGTTGGCATTAAGCACCTTTCTTACCATGCCATGTGTTGATGACTACCTTTCTCCATATGACATGTGTTGGTCAATCTTGGTGGCTTGGAAAACCCACGGATGAAGCTTTCTCATGTAGTTGGATGAAGTTTACAAGTTGTTTGCAAGTTGAAGACATCATCATTTGTGCATGGAAATGAACATTTCGGCTACCTACAACCCGAATTGAGTTCACACTTCATTTGAGTTCATTTTGAGCTAATTCGGGTAGTTTAAGTTAAGTACATGTTATGTTTGTTTAAACCTGTTTTATTAGCGCTAGTTAAGTGTGTTTAGTTACTAATCATAGTATATAAGCTACGGATGAAGCATTTGCAAGTTAGACTTGAATTTTGTAACTTTGAACACTTTTTTTTGCTTTGTAACCTTGTCTAGGTTCTTGCAAACTTTCCTATATCAATTAGAGTGGTGAATCTGTATCTCTTGTTGATTTGGGACTAATAGAAGCTTGTCCATCTTGTGAATTCTACTTGTGGTGAATCTGTATCAAGTTGTGTTCATTTGGTGAAGAGTTTCGACCGATTCTAGCTCTTGGTGGTGAAATCTGTATCCTTGAGTATTTGAATCCGTGTGCTTATACTTTCTTCAATTCCTTTGTGAATTGATCTTAGATACCCTAAACACTACCCAAACACTCACCCTTAGGGTTTGAAGTGGTCATTTTAAGCACTTTAAGCACACTTTGCATTCGGGTATAGTGGAAGCAACTCAATTTTAGGCCTTTTGAACCATCCCCGTATCAAGGCCTAATAAGAACAACTTGTAAGGATCAATTCGCTCTTCTCGTGACCTACTTGAGGAATGATACGTGGTTAGCTCAAATGGCTTGAAATTGAGTTGTTTTCAACTATACCCGAATGGTATTGATACGAATCTAGGTGTGATAGATTCAAATCTACCCTTGAATTCCTCCAAAGATCAACTTGAAACTCTAACTTCTAGACTTGATGAATATGATAGTCTTCTCAAAGATCCAATCTTCTTTCGTCGGCCCTAGATGATCAATTAGACATGCAATTGACAACCTAAGATCACAAGAAACACAACTAGATAATCACCATCTAATTGTTTGCTAGGACTCTACAAGATTGAAGAAATCCTAAGTATGTTCAAACTAGAACAATGAAACTAAATTCTAAAAAGAACTCTCTTTGATTGACAAACTTAACTTGTTTACAAGGGGAGGGGGGGGGGTTTAATCCCGTATAAAGGCAAAGGGGGTCGACCTTGTCGCAACGCGCGGGTCCGGGGAACCCTGCCGAAATGACTATATGATGAGGAGTCGCCAGTAATTATTTTCGAGGTGTGATTAGCGACCTATTGATTGACCTAACTAGTCTAATGTGGTCCAAAGCTTGGCGAGGGACCCAGTAAACCTATAGGTCCGGTCTTGTCACCTGAATCTAGGTTTGGGAGTCGATTACGCCCGGGGAAGGATTAGCACCCCCGGAACGCCCGTCAAATGACAGTACCTCTAAGTTAAACTAGATCTAATGAAGGTCTGAAATAAAAAGTTTGATTTTAATCATTAATCCTATATTTTTGGTCTTTTCTTCGTTTTAAATGAATTGAAACCTTTTATTACATGTGAAAACATGCCAACAACAACACCTTCTAACCGAGAAGGGCAAACCGGGAACATGACAAGATTGAAAAACACCTACCGATCGGGAAGGCAGATCGAGAAATTGACAAACTGAACAACACCTTCAGACCGGAAAAGGGCAAACGGGGAAACTTAAACAACACCTTCCGACTGGGAAGGGAAAATTGGAAAAAAAGACAACACCTCCCAACTGGGGAGGGCAAACTGGGAATTGTAAACAACACCTCCCGACCGGGGAGGGCAAACTGGGTAACGTAAAAAAAATGGAACCTTCCGACCGGGAAGGGGAATTTTTGGAATATTGAAGGAAAACTGGGACCTTTCGAACGGGAAGGGGCATGTTTGGAATATTGGAGGAAAAATTGGACCTTTCGATCGGGAAGGGGCATTTTTGGAATTTTAAAGGAAAACTGGGACCTTCTGACCGAGAAGGGGCATTTTTGGAATAAGAAGCAAACCGGGACCTTCCAACCAGGAGGGGGCATTTTTGGAATAAAAAGAAAACTAGGACCTTCCAATCAGGAAGGGGCATTTCTAGAATAAGAGAATGCTGGGACCTTCCAACCAGGAAGGGGCATTTCTAGAATAAAAGAAATCAGGGACCTTCCAACTAGGAAGGGGCATTATTGGAAATAAAAACAGGGACCATTCCAACCAGGAAGGGGCATTTTTGGAAAAACAGGGACCTTCCAACCAGGAAGTGGCTTTTTTTTGAAAAGAGATATTGAAAACTGGGACCTTCCGATCGGGAAGGGGCATTTTTGAAAAGAAATATCGAAAATTGGGACCTTCCGACCGAGAAGGGGCATTTTTGGTATAAAAGAAAATAATTCTTTTGAATTTTTGGTTTTTTCACTTTAACCCAAGTCTTGTTAATGCATGAATGATATGAAGCATGCAAGAGTCAAATTTTATCATTTGATTAATAAAGAGGGGTTTACTCAAGTCAACCCCCACGAACCTAGCCGGGCCCTCCAGGGATGTTCGTTAAAGTTGTTCGATCTCTGAGCGAAATCCCGAGAGGTCGTGCTCATGCACCTTTACCCGGGATTTGCCCGTCATAGTCAAAAACACCTTTTTTATCAATCGGGACATATAATGGTGGCATGAAATGAAAACAGTTTAAGTAGACAAGAAATAAGTATGGTATGCATATGTTTAGCTACTAATCATTACAAACCCAATGATTTAATAAAATTGAATTATCGATTAAATTAAAGGAATTAGAAGCTAAGGGCCAAATTGGACAACTGGGGACTTTTCTGCACATCAAGTAAACGATTAGGAAAATTCAGGGAGCAAAAAGCACAAATTATATATCAATAATGTAAATCAAGAATTAAATTGCATCAAGGAGTAAACAAAACCTTAAATCAGAGATCAAAGCAAACATAGATATAAGTTTGAGTTTTTAAAACAAACGGGAATACAAATTATTGGATATGTATGAAACAAATTAGAACTTAATTGAATCAACTTAAAAATCAAGTCTTTAAACTTAAAATCTCAATTTTCAAATTGGAATTAATTCAAAAGGATTCATCAATTTCTTTTCAAGTTAATTTCGATTTGAAAATTTGATCTTTAACTCCAAGTTTCATTTTTCAAAATTAAAACTAACCCAAAGTGGCTCAATATACCATTTTCAAGCCACTTTTAATTCAAGAACCCAACTTTAAGTTAAGATCTCAATTTTTCAAATCAAGATTAACTCAAATAAAAATCAAAGATCAATATGAATCATTTCTAACTCAAAATTCAAAATTTTAAATAAAACACTTAATTTTTAAATTCAAGTTAAATCCAAAAGGAGTCAAGCAAAAGCAAATTCCAATCTTCCTTTTTGCTGTCTTTCTATGCTTAATTCATACAATAAATAATTAAAGACAACATTTTTACCAAGAAAACTAACAAATTGAATTCATCCTCTTTCTTAGCCTAAATCTCCATAATTATTCATCATTGAAACTAAAAAGGCTTAAATCTAGTCCAAATTGCTATGAATAAAAGGAATTTAAGCACCAAATTGATTTACAACAACAAAACTGGTCCCAAAATAGATGTAATCAAAAAGACACAAAGCATAAAACAACATGGTAATGGACCAAATGGAAGCAATTAAGAATTTAAGTGGAAATTGTATGAATGAACGCACCTGAAACGGCGTCGTTTCAACTCAAGCACTCTCTTTCAAATCAGCGTCTTCTTCCTCGATCTCTTTCTTTCAAACCCTAGTTCTACAACCCATTGATCGAGCCAAAAACAACCCTATTTTTATGGCTATTTTATCATGTTTTTGGATGAATTTATGCTTAAATATATCTTATTTTGTTAATATTTATGTTTTGAGTCTTTATGAGATGTGAAATTGAGAATTTGATAATTTTCACTACTTTTGGAGCTATTTTGATGACTTTTTACACAAATATGAGCAAAGTAATTTTGAGTATATATTTGGAGATTCGAAGTTCGTGTTTGAAGACTTATTGAAGATAATTTGAAGATTTGAAGATTATTGAAGAATTATTTCCAAGAAGCAAGAATTGAAGAATGGAGCCTTAATTGCGAAGGATTGAAGACAAGCCATTAAGAAGCCAGGAAGCTAAGGAATTTTGGATATTTAATATGGGAAAATACTCAGCCTATATAAGCTCATAATTGGAATTAAAATCTCAATTTGTGCTTCCTATATCCAAGGAAATATCCAATTCCCGTAGATTCCCGATTCTAGTCCTAAAAGGATTAGGATTCAGCGCAGTCTCGGTAGAAAAATCATAACTTTCTGCTCAGACCTCCGTTTTAGGTCCGTGAGTAGGCGTTGGAAAGTTAACTTCGAGATCTACAACTTTTCTTTTGAAGTCCAAAACCCAGTTCTGCCATCTTCAAGCCCAAAAATGATGTCGAATTCCCTGCATGATTCCAGAAAATTCCAGGATCCTATTTTAACTTGAATTCTACTCTAGGAAGACTTTTAAGCTAACGTGGAGTCTAAGTTAGCCCCAAAACCGTCCTAGACTTTTTTCCTACTTAGAATTGGAGTCTTGAGGGTTATTTCCACTATAAATAGCCACCTTAGCTCTAGGTTTTTAATGTATGTAGATCTAGAGATTTTTTTTTGAAGAATTGTTGAAGATTTGGAGGAGAAAAGCCTAGGAGCCGCCTCCCCCCCCCGCCCCCCCTCTTCTTCCCATCCATAGATAAGTTTTCTTCTTATTCTTTGGATGCTCACTCAATTCATGAGTGAGTAATCCTTTTCTTTTCTCCAATGTAGAATTTAATTGATTTCTTCACTTATATCATGGTGAGATTTTGTGCTTTTATATGAAAATTAATAGGGTATTTCTTAATATCTCTGCATGAATTCTATGTTGCTTGTTTTGATAGATTGAAGCTAGCACTTTCTTGATAAATTAAGTAGCATTAGCTAAATTAAATCTTGAAGGATATTCAGATTTAATTGTTTGGTAGCAATTGGAAGCAAATGATCTTCCTTCCAAGGGATTTAAGAATCTTTGACCAATTTTTAATTGCCCATTGACCAATTTATTCTTGAGTAATTATCACACTGGATCAAGAGGTAATTATTTAAAGAATAAAAGGGATAATTCACACTGGACCAAGAGCTTTATCTAATTAAGGTAATTTAGGAGTAAATACCAAGCAAGCTATCCATTGTTTTCATAATTTTTAGATATCAATGATCCGTGTTATTATTGTCAAGAGGGATATTAATTATATGTTGGAGGGTTTTCTTAATTATTTTCTCAATTTATCTTCTGCTTTCTAATTAATTGTTTTCTTTAATTTTCATGATTGCTTTGTTAGATAATTTTAATTATTAGTTTGATTTGATTTAATCCTACTTTAAAAATCTTCTTTATTTTATTTGTTTGTTTTAAGAAAAAGAAAAATAACCTATCTCTCTGTGGGATCGACCCCTACTTGCCCTAGCTATCTTTAGTTCGTAATTGTTGGGATTTATATTTTTATGATTTGCTGACGACCTGTCTTTATGAGATTCTCATCGACCTCCACGTTCAATAGATCTCCGATATGACCGTACAAACTCTCAAATCTGGTCTTCCGGCTGCCGGTCATTTGTCCCCAAATCTGTCTAAGCTCAGTCAAATTACTGTTTTGCTGCAAAGATAGAGCGACTGCTTCTGGTAAAACCGGCATGAATCTCTCCGTTAGGCAATCTCCTCTCCTTTTCTGTTCGGCCACGAAGAACTTCTTAATATGCTCGTGTGCCTCCCACGGAAACTGCCCCTCCCCGATGGAGTCTCCCCATGTGTTCTTACTCAAACGCTTCTCTTTCATCCTGGGAATGCTACGGAATGGACCCCTATATGCAATGCAAAAGAAATGCGGAGGAAGAAAGAAGCAAAGCAAAGAAAACAAATTAGTAAAGCCGAAACATACATGACCTTGAAATTGTAGTAAATAAATAAAAAGTGGGCCCCACTTATTGCAACGTAATTCAAAAGCCAAGAAAACAGGCAAAAAACGGCCCTGGGGCGGGTGGTCTTCTATTCGTGAGTAATGTCATTACTCGTTCTACGGTTCGATCTCAAAAAGTCTGCGAAAGTAAAAAAGGTTGAAAATGTCCCTTCTTTGTGTCCTATTACACTCATCCTCACGGGCTTGGCTTTATACAGGCTGGCTTTCTCACTTCTATATGCTGAGTTTCAGTTAGACTCTAAAGGTTCCCAAATTGTCCTTACTGACGCCCGCGCTAGGCTAGTAAGGCCCCCGATTCTCACCCATTACAGGCTCACTGAAAAGGGTTCAATCTGAGTGGAGGCATTTCACATAACCCGTACGGGGATCTTAATTGACCCCACGATGGTTAGCTAATCTGCCCCCGTGCTAAGGGTATAAAATTCAAGCCCCGGGTTCGAGCTGATGCATGTAATGCAGAAAGTGATGTGGTGCAGAAGGGACATACAAACCTTTACCACTACCGATATACTTAAACCAAGAACCCCCCAACCTAACCCGAAACTAGCAGCTGACCACCAATCAACAAAACATGAAAAACACAGTTAAACAAAAAAACAAGCAATAAGTAACCATAAATACTGAAAATGCAACACAATCAGAGAAAAAGACAAAATGCAACCAATTATTATTAAGACCCTAGATCTTGTTAAACTAGGTGAGGCCTAACTCTCTAACTGTCCCCAGTGGAGTCGCCAAGCTGTCGAAACGTTCGGGTCCGGAGAACCCTGTCGAAACGACGTTGGTAAATGGAGTCGCCACTAATCTTTTTTCTAAGGTGTGATTAGCCACCTAAAGGCCACTTAAGCTAAGTAAAGTCCAAAAGCTCGGCAATGGACCCACTAAACCTAAGGTCCGGTCTTCATAACCTAAATCTAGGTTCGGGAGTCGATTACGCCCAGGGAAGGATCAGCACCCCCGAAGCGCCCGTCAAGTGACGGTACCTCTTAATCTAACTAGATCTACTAGGTCAAAAGAAAAAAAGGTTGCTTTTAATCCTAATCTTAATTATTAAAAAAAAGGGTTATAAAAGAAAATAAAACTATTTTTTAAAACCAATGTCGAGAATTCGAAGAATATAATCGAACATCGTTGATCAATTCTACCACGATTCTCTTTCACTGTTTGTTCTCTAGTTGAGTCTTCCGCCCCGGGAAGAAATTTTTAAAAAATGCAGTGATAAAATCTTTTTTTCCATTTTTGAATTTGAAAAAAAAACTTGATCAATTTTATTAATTTCCAAAATCTTCTTTTGAGTTGCTTGATTACAAAAACATTCCTTGTTTTGAAAATGCTTACCTTGAAAACTCTTGAATTATCCAATTCTTAATTTTGAAAATCGAATAAGAGAACATGATTTTTTTTAAAAAAAAAAACCCTTTTGAAAATACCTTTTATTGCTTGTTTTGATTTTCTGATTTTTTACCTTTCTTTTTTTTGATTTTTCCTTTTTCTTCCTCTAAATTAATGCATGTATGCAAATGATGAATGCAAAATCCAATTATTAAAGCTAACTCGCGTAACCCGGGTTCTTGAAAGCACTTCCCGGGATATATGCTCAGAGCCCCGATGCATCCCGAGAAGAGCCGTCTCATCCTCGGAGACATTCAGTGGCCCCGAAAACTCGATCACTCACTGAATGCCCCTTCTTCGGAAGGGTTACGGTCATTAACCAAATTAAAGTGTCATGGTATGCAAACATGTATAATTGATGACAAATAAATATGATATGCATGCAGTTAAATTCTACTTTAATACTACTCTAAATTACTAAATTATTACAAACCAAGGCCAAACCGGGCCAATTATAAATTAACTATAGCTAAAGAGAATAGGACTTATGAGCCGGACTGGGCTTGCTGGGGACCTTTCTGCACACTGAAGGAAATAATTAGCGATATTCAGGAAAACAACACGATTCACGCTTCAACAATGCAAATCAAGGACCTAAATTTACCAAGTGACAATCATAACTATAAATAGGGT